>CAUYUJ010000479.1:63459-68459 GCA_963575745.1 Prorocentrum cordatum
TGTTGGGATATGTGCTGGAATGTGTGCTGGGGGTGCTGGGATGTATGGGCGTGCTGTCATGTGCTGCGATAGGTGCTGGCCGTGGCCCCCATGGGTGTGCTGGTATGCGTGCTGGGATGTGCCGGTGTACTGCCTCGGTGGGCTGTGAGCAGTGCTGGCCGTGGCCCCCCTGGGTGTGCTGGGATGCGTGCTCGGTGCGCTCGGTGCTGGCCTGTGTCGGTGTATGTTTGTTGCCTCGGTGTGCTGGGATATATGTTACGATATGTGCTGAGGGTGCTAGGATGTATGGGCGTGCTGTGATGTGTTGCGACATGTGCTGGCCGCGGCCCCCTTCTGGGTGTGTTGGGATGCCTGCTGCGATGTGTCGGTGTACTGCTTCGGCGTGCTCGGTGTTGGGATGTGTCGGTGACCGACCGTGCCCCCCCCCTGCCCGACCATGGCCCCCCGTGCCCTCCCTTCCTCCCGCGCCCCCCCTTCTGCTCACTCCGATCGAACGGCCGTGCCCCTCCCCTCCTGCCCGATTGTGGCCCCCCGTGCCGCCTCTTTCCCCCGGTGCCCCCCCCCCCCTTTTCCCCGCTCGACATTGGCCCCCCGCGCACCCCCTCATTTCCTCCCGTGCCCCCCCTGCTTGTTTCGACCGACCGTGCCCCCCCCCACACTGCCCGACCGTGGCCCCCCGCGCCCCCCCCTTCCCCCCGCGCCCCCCCCCCCACGGGGGAAAAGGGGAGAGCACGGCAGCAGAAGGGGGGGGCCAGGGAGGGAATGGGGGAGGGCAAGGGGGGGGCCATGGTCGGGCAGGATGGGGGGAGCACGGTCGGTCTGTCGGAATAAAAAGAGAGGGGGGGGGCACGGGGGGAAGGGGGGAGCGCGGGGGGCCACGGTCGGGCAAGGGGGGGGGACAATCGGTCGGTCGGAATGAGCAGAAAGGGGGGGGCACGGGGGAAAGGCGGGGGGCACGGGGGGCCACGGTCGAGAAAAGGGGGGGGGGCAACGCGAAACTGGTGTACAGCGCCCGCACAGCGCCATCTGCTCTGCTCTCGGAAGCGTCGCGCTGCTTCGACGACGGCCAACGGCGCGCGCTGTCGGACCTGCTGGCAGGCAGCCAGAGGTCTCGCCCGCGAGGGGCTCGGCCTGCGCGAGCTGACAGCACACGCGCCAGGCGCTTACTTGGCAAGCCTCGCTGCCACACGGCGTCTGCGCTGCGACCTTGAACCGGCCTACACGCGGGCGCCGAGCGCGGCTGCGCCGGAGGGGAAGGCGCTCCTGGCGCACAACGCCCTGCTAGCGCCCGCGGACGGCCTCGACCCTGCGGCGCTCGATAAGGCCACGCAGAAGCAGCTCTCCGCCGCGGTGGACAAACGCTGGCACCAGACCTTTCTGGCCGGCTTGTGGGCGGCAGACCGCGCTGGCATCCTTCCAGAGATGCTGCCGGGCGCTGCAGACTTCCTCGAGGCGCAGCCCAGCGAGCAGCTGTGGGCTCCTTTTCGAGCCCGAGGAATTCGCGTGCGGGGTCAAGCGCAGGCTCCTCATGCCCGTGTACGAGACTGAACACTTCTGCCCCTGCTGCGAGGACGTCTGCGACCGCGATGGCCGGCACGCAGGCTTGTGCGCTGGGGGCGGGGATCGTGTCCACCGGCACAACGGGGCAAGGAACGTGGTCGGTACCTTTGCCACCAGCGCGGGTTTCAACCCGACGCTCGAACAGCGTGGCCTCCTACCGCCCCGCCAAGACGACGTCCAGGTGAATAGGCGCCGGCCTGCAGATGTCTACATTCCCTCCTGGTTCCAGGGGCGCCTGTTGCCTTCGACTTCGCGGTCTTCGCCGCATAAGCAGGCTGCCCGTGCCCTGGCGTTCCGGGAGGTGGGGCGTGCGGCGCAGGAGTACGAGTTGGTCAAGAGGAACCACCTCGACACAGAACACAGAGCGGCAGTGCCAGCAGCAAGGGATCGCGTTCATCCCCTTCGTGACGGAACCCTCTGGAGGATGGGGCCCGACTGGCGCCGACACTCTGCGCAGGCTAGCCCGGGCCAGTGATCGGAGAGGAGGCGAGGAGCTGGGGGCGGGCGCGGCACGCTTGTTCCAGCGTTTGTCCGTGGCGATCCGCCAGGCGACGGCGCGAGCAGTCCTGAGGAGGCACGCGGAGGTTCCCTCGATGGGTGGAGCCGTGGCCGCTGCGCCAGGCTTGCTGGCAGAATTAGGGGAGGACGACGTTTGGCGCGTCACGTTTTCCTCTCCCGCCCCTTCTGCCGCATCTTCCGCCCGCCCGTGCTCGGGCAACTAATTTGCATGCTGCTTTTCTTAAATTTTCGCACATTCGAATGACGATCCCTTCTGCTGTCATCTTCTTCGTTCGTCGTCGTCGTCCGTCGTTCGTCTCTTCCGCTCCTCTCGCCTTTCCCGCTTCTCCTCCGCCGCTGGCGTCTCCTCCCCCCCATCGGGGGGCTACCCCTAGCGGCGGGTTGGTGAACGCTGCGTGCCCTGCTCCCGCTTGCGGAAATTGGGGCGCGCGCCGTTCGTCTATTGCGTGGCCCCCTGCTCGCCCTTGCGCCCCTCGGGGCCTCCCACGTCGTTGCTGCTTGTTGTTGGATCGACGCGCTCACACCGCGGTGCTGCCCCAAGCGGGCACTGTCGAATGAACCGTAGACCTGTCCCTCGAACGATCGGTCGGAATAAGCAGAAGAGGGGGGGGCACGAGGGGAAAGGGAGGGCACGGTCGGGCAGGGAAGGGGGGGGCACGGTCGGTCGGTCGGTCGGAATAAGCAGAGGAGGACCACGGGGGGGCGGGCACAGGGGTGCACGGTCAGGCAGGGGGGGGGGGGGGGCACGGTCGCTCGGTCGGAATAAGCAAAGGGAGGCCAATGGGTGAAGGGAGGGGGAAAGGGGGAGGGGGGTGCACGATCGGGCTGGGGCGGCGCACGGCCGGTCGGTCGGTGCAGAGGGTGAACGGGGGGGCACAGTCGAGCAGGGGGGGCATGGTCGGTCGGTCGGGATGAGCACGGGGGGGGGGGGGGGGGGGGGGGGGGCACGGTCGGGCAGAGGGGGGGCACGAGGGGCCACGGTCGGGCAGGGTGACACAATCGGTCCGTCGGAATAAGCAACTGGGGGGGGCACGGGGGAAAGGGGGAGGCACGGGGGCACACCACGGTCGAGGGGGGGGGTGGGGGGGCACGGTCGGTCGGTCGGAATACGCGCGGAGGGGAAGGGGCACTGAGAGAAAAGGGAGGGGGTGGCGGGGAGCCACGGTCGGGCAGAGGGGGAGGGCACAATCGGTCGGTCGAAGAGGCAGAGGGGGGAGTCACAAGGAGAAGAGTGGCATGCACGGGGCGCCACGGTCCGGCCAGGGAGGGGGGGGGGCACGGTCGGTCGACTGGATCAAGCAGAGGGGGCGGGGGCCACGGGGGGAAGGGCGGGGCCACGGGGAGCCACGCGGGGGCCACGGGGGGCCACGGCTGGGCAGGGGGGGGGGCATGATCGGCCGGCCGGAATTCGCGGAGGGTCTGGGAGGAGGGGGGAAAGCCCGGGTGGCCACAGGCGGGCAGGGGGAAGGGGGAAGGGGGCACGGCCGGTGGGTCGTAAGAAGAAGCGGCGGGAGGGGGCACGAGGGGAAGAAGGGGCGGGTGGCGCGGAGGGCCCCCCGGTCGAGCAGAGGGGGGGGGAGGGCACGGTCCACCGGTCGGAATAATAGCAGAAGGGGGCCACGGAGGGGGGGGGGGGGGGAGGCGCGCGGAGGCCACGGACGGGCACAGGGGGGGGGGGGAGGGCACGGCCGGCGGCCGCAGGAAGCGGAGGGGGGGGGACGCGGGGGGGGGCCACGGTCGGGCAAGGGAAGGGGGGGGGGGGGGGGGGGCACAGTCGGTCGGTCGGAGTAGGCAGAGGGGTGGAGGGGGGGGGGGCGGACGCGGAGGCCAGGGGGCGCACGGGGGGCCACGGTCGAGCAGAAGGGGGGGGGGGGCACGGTCGATCGGTCGGAATGAGCAGAGGGCTCCCTGCCCCGCCCGTGGCCCCCTCCCCTCTGCATATTCCGACCGGCCGACCGTGGCGCCAAAGTACACCATGGCCCCGACGAGCTCACAGGGACGTAACAAGTTCTTCTCACCAGGGCTCCCAAGAGCGAGCAATCCTTCAAAAGCTTATGAAACAAATACTACTGCTGTTTCTTGGGACCATCTCGGAAGGTTTCTTGAAGGCCTCTTGGGGCGTCTTGGGGGCATCTTGGGCCGTCTGGATGCCATCTTGGGCGTCTTGGACAGATCGTTCGACGACTCGAGGCCATTTTTCTACCGTCCCGGGAACAGTTGAGAGCCATCTTGGCCCGTCTTCGAGCCTCCACGGCATCCCAAAAGCCCACGCGACACACCCCGGGCCCGCGCATGAGCGCGCAAGAGCGTCCGGGAAACCAAAGGTCCGGGCCCGTAAGAACCTTACAACCCCCCTGCTTCTCAGGGCTGCATGAGCCTTGGGGCACTCCACAACGTGCTGAAGACACGGTGGCGGATCGTGGCTACGCATACCATCGCGCACCCCCCCTTGGGACCAAGCGCTTCGCTCCATACAGGGGGCCTGCATTGTAGAACACGCCGCTGAAGCCTCGCAAACCTCTCCTGTCATTTCAAAGTCGCCTTCGGATCGAACCTGGCGCTGCGTCCACACAGCCATGCTGCTATTCGCCGCTCCCCCGTTATGGTCACTCGCCAGCGTGTCGCAGCACTCGCGCGCTTCCCCGAAACTGCCACAGGTTGGCGCCATCTCAATTTCCCATTGTCCCGCATCCGTGATTGTATGATCCTTGGCGCCCTGGGCCCGTGTTTTCCTCATCCACCTCATCCACCTCCTCCACCTCATCCACCTCCCACCCTCCTCCTCATCCACCTTTCCTCCTCCTCCTCCTCCTCCTCCTCCTCCTCCACCTCCTTCCCCTCCTCCTCCACTCCATCCGCCTTTCTCCTCCGCCACCTCGTCCACCCTCCCACCCCTTCCCTCCTCCTCCTCCTCATCCTCC
>CAUYUJ010000479.1:70959-73459 GCA_963575745.1 Prorocentrum cordatum
TAGCGCGCCAGTCCAAGGTAAAACGGTAGGAAGTCTCGAGCGGTAGCACTGGTTTTGTTGGGTCGGCGGCTTTCGGCGACGAGCAAGAGCACCGGCCCTGAGCAAAAAAGGAGGAAGTCTCGAGCGGGAGCGTTGTTGTCGTTGGGGGGCCGGTTTTGGCGTGAGCCTCATATTCAATAAACCTCATTTTCGTGAGCCTCATTTTCAATGAAAATGTAGCTGGCGCCGAGGCGAGAGCGCCAAAGCGCCTGGGGGGCAATAGTAATTGTTTATTAATTCACATTCAACAACAACAACAACAACAACAACAACAACAACAACAACAACAACAACAACAACAACAACAACAACAACAACAAGAACAATAACAAAGAACAAGAGCAATAACAAGAACAAGAACAATAACAATAACAAGAAGAACAACAACAACAACAAAAACAATAATAACAACAACAACAACAACAGCAACAACAACAACAACAACAACAACAACAACGACAACAACAGCATCAACATCAACATCAACATCAACTGCATCATCATCATCATCATCATCATCATCAACCTCCTCGTCTCCCTCCATAGAGGCCGCGCTGCTCTTTTCCGCCCGCGTCCGTGGCACCGGCCTCCGTTGTCAGCCCGGAGAATCGTAGCAGCAAAACATTCGAGCAGCGCCCAATGGCCCCGCTCGAAACCCAACGACGACGCGCCGACATAACCAAAAGCACGGCCAGGAGGACGAAAAAGCACACGAGCCAGAAACATGAGCATCAAACGGCCGTGGACGATTCCTCCTCCAACGCTGGACCCCCTCGTCACGTTCCGCCCCCAGGCGTGCGAAGCCGGCCTGGGGCGGCGCCTTCGGAGGGTGCCCTGCGCTTGCGAAGAAAGCACCCTCAGACGTCCGAATCACCACCGCCTGGAGGTTCGATCTCCTGGGACCTCGGCATGCTGTGGATGTTAAGGGAACGAGCAATGGCATGAGCATACAAACTCGGCAGTCCGAGCTTCTGTTTATGTCATTGTTCGCACCGCCTGCCGAGGTCTCCGAAGACCGATCCCGCAGGCGGCGGCTATGAGGAAGCCCAACGCCTCGGACCGTAGGTCATGCCCGTGCGCTTCTTTCGGCCTCCGAATAAGTGCACTTGCATTACACGTAGGCTCTGCCATCCGCCCGCTTCCCTTTCCCTTAGGATTAGCGATAAAAGGACCCCTAACCCCTTGGGAGGGGGCCCAAGTTAGGAGGGCCAAAAACTTCAGGAATTGGATGTGTTTTTGTTCTGCTCATGTCTCGAGCCAAACCGTCCAAAATGATGGTCCCTACTGCCGAGCCGGGGACCTCAGTGAGGCCACGCCTTGACTGCGCAATTGGGGTAAGGGGTTCTCTTCTTCTCGATGATCTGAAGCACCCGCCTGCCCGCACGGCGGCCGCGGCTGGCCCGCCTCACGTGCCTGCCCGCCTCCCCCCACCTGCCCCCTCCCGCCCGCCCCTGCCCCGGCAGGGGGACGGAAGCCACGTGGGCGAGGAAGTCCGCGCTCTGACCGCAATGCCGTGATCGGCATTCCGAACTGGACCTCTGCGTCCGCATCCCGCGGGCCACGGTGCTCGGAGGAGGATGGTCGGGAGGGGGAGGGGGAGGGGGAGGGGGAGGAGGGGGAGGAGGAGGAGGAGGAGCGGCGCTGATGGAGAAGAGGGAAGGCCCCGACGAGGGAACACCACTCCCCCAGCCTTCTCCCACCTCGTCCTCCTCGTCCTGTTCGTCCTTCACGAATTGTCCTGGTAAGTCCTCGTCCTCCATGGATTGTCCTCGTCCTTCTCGTCCCCTTCTCGTTCTTCTCGTGATTCCCGTCCTGATAAATCCTTGTCCCCTTGGTCCATCCTGAGCTGTCTTCGTCCCTGCTCGTCCCTCTCGTCCTCCTCGCCCCTCTCTCCTCCTCCCTCCCTGTCGCACCCGCAGACGCGTCCGTGGGGGCGGGCCAGGCGCTTCGCCCGAGACTTCCTCACCGTCTGAGAGCCTGAAGCTTCGCGGGTGGAGGGCGGGGTGGGTTCTCCAAGAGTGGCTCTCGCGAGAGCGCCGCGCACATCCGCCTCGATAGTTTGCAGCCGCGCCGCGGATGCAGGGCAGGTGGTGCTCCAGACGTGGCACTCGCGGCAGCGCCACGCACACTCGTCGTATCGTTTGCCACAGCTTCACGGATGCAGGGGGGGGGGGTTCTTTCCAGAGTTGTGGCTCTCGCGCGCACGTAGCCTCGAAGATGTGTGACTGATTCACGGATGGAGGGCGGGAGCTGTTCAAACTGTTGCGCTCGCACTAGCGCCACACTCATTCGTCACACAAGATTACAGCAGCTACAAAAATGCGTGGTCGAAGTCCCAGGCATAGCGTTCGAACACGACTTAGGACTGTCCGGACGCATTGGTCACCTTGATCTGCGGCGCGCTGAAGTCGCAGGAACGGTGTTGTGGCACGGTTCAGGATTCTCAAACGATTGCCTTCCA
>CAUYUJ010000479.1:78459-113153 GCA_963575745.1 Prorocentrum cordatum
CCAACAACCGCCGACCATCTCCAACAACCGCCGAAAATCTCCTCATCATCGATATGATCCTCCTTCTCCCCCTCCCCCTCTTCCCCTTCCCGCTCCCTCCTGCTCCCCCTCATCCTCAGCATCCTGCTACTCCTGCTCCTCCCCCCTCCACCCCCCCCCACCTCATGATGATCCTCCTCCTCCTTCTCCTCCCTCCTCCTCCTCCTCCTCCTCCTCCTCCTCCTCCTCCTCCTCCTCCTCCTCCTCCTCCTCCTCCTCACCCCGCTGCCTCCATTCCCAGTCCCCATCGTCATCCTCACCGCTCGCCGCCGTCGCCGGTCATGACCGCCATCGTGCGCTTCCGGCAGCAACGGAAGCGTCCCGGATCGGCGACGCTGGCCGGAGGCCACTACAATATTCGCGAACCCGAGGCCACAACCCTTCGCAAAGTACACAGTAGTCGCGCCCCCGAGGCCATAAACCTCAGCAAATTACATCGTACTCGCGCCCCTGAAACCATAAACCTTTATAAATTATACACTGCTCGCGTCCCCAGGGCCATCCGTGGCCACAAGCCTTTGCAAATTACACCAGATTCGCGTCCGCGAGGCCATAAATCCGTGCAAATTGCCAAGTATTTGCGTCCCCGAGGCCACAAACCTTCGTAAATTATACCATACTCGCGTCCCCGAAGCCATGAACCATCGCAAATTACATAATATTCGCCCCTCCGAAGCCATACATGAATATTGGCCCTCGTGTGAAGTCCCGACATCGCTTCACGACAGCGTCCAGACATCCCAACACAGCTCTGGCAAATCCCATTCTAAGAGAGGTGGGCCGGCGGCATGTGGGGCGAAGCCCTTACGGATAACCATCATCAACCACATCAGCACCCTCAACATCACCACCACCACCACCATCATCAGCAGCAGCAACCACATCAGCATCAGCATCAGCATCAGCATCAGCATCAGCATCAGCATCGTCATCAACATCACCATCCTCATCAGCGTCGTAGCCGTCATCACCAACACCACCATCCTCATCATCAGCAGCATCATCAGCAGCATCATCATCATCACCACCACCAGCATAATCATCATCATCATCATCATCACCACCACCACCACCACCACAATCATCCTCATCATCATCAGCAGCAGCATGATCAGGCTCAGCGTGCCCATCATCATCGTCATCAGCAGCAGCATCATCAGCATCAGCATCAGCAGCAACAGCAGTATCATCGTCGTCAACCTTATCAGCATCAGAATGATCATCATCAGCTGCTGCAGCAGCATCAGCATCAGCACGAGTATCAGCATCTGATTCATCATAATAAGCATCAGCATCACCATCACCATCAGCGCGGCAGCAGCATCCTTATCATCATCAGCAGCAGCATCATCAGCACGATCATCATCATCATCATCATCATCATCATCATCATCATCATCATCATCATCATCATCATCATCATCATCATCATCATCATCATCATCATCATCATCATCCCCACCACCAGCATCATCATCGTCCTCACCACCACCATCATCATCAGCAACAGCAGCATCATCATCACCATCAACAGCAACATCATCATCATCATCATCATCATCATCAGCATCAGTATCAGCATCATCAGCATCATCATCGTAATAATAATAATAATCATCATCATCATCATAAGCAGCAGCATCATCAGAATCAGCATCCTCATCAGCACCATCATCGTCATCATCATCGTCATCGCCATCGTTATCGCCTCGTCGTTGCCATCAGCAGCAGCAGCAGCAGCATCATCCCTCCTCCTCCTCCTCCTCCTCCTCCTCCTCCTCCTCCTCCTCCTCTTTCCCCTCCTCCTCCTCCTCCACCTCCTCCTCCTCCACCTCCTCCTCTTCCTCCTCCTCCTCCACCTCCTCCTCCTCCTCCTCCTCGTCTCCCATCCCGCCCTCCCCGTCCTGCCGCTCCTCCCCCCCCGCTACCTCCCAATCCAGCGCCCCGAGCGCCCCCAGATCCGCGCCACTACTCGTGCCACCTCCGTCGCGCCACCTCTGCGAGGGCGGGCCGGTCCCGATGTGTGCCCACCTTTTAATTTTTTGTTCAAGCTCAGGGAGGAGGAGGAGGAGGAGGAGGAGGAGGAGGAGGAGGAGCACCAGTGTAAACCCAAAAATCATCAACGATGTTGGAATTAACCCTCCCTCCAAGCTCCCTCAACGAGGACAGCCTTGCACGGCGTACCCACTATGACAGCGAGGCAGCTTCGGAGCCTCGGCAAATCGGCCCTCACCACGGGGAGGAAGGGCAAGCAGCTGGAGGTGAAGGAGGCGCTGGTCACATAAACTAACTGGGTGCACGAGCAGGAGGCCAAAGGATCGGGCAAAATACACCGAAAGACCAAGGACAAGCCGCGGTGCGACAACGAGATTCGCACCAACGACAGGGCAGCAAGCAGAATGGTAGAGCGCGTGGACGAGAAAGGACAGTAGTAGGCCAAGAAGTGGAAGAGCACCACCCCGAGTCAAGCTGTTCAAGGTGCTGAAGCATACGAAGGAGGCAGCAGTGGAAAACTGGGCGCCCATCATGCAGGACGACCTGGATAAGCCATCGACACGATGGCGAAGAGTAAGGATAAGGGAGGCGAGCAGATGGGCACGCTGGCTTTCAAGTGGTTACCGCCAAGTGCCAGGGGAGAGCTGCGGCAGCAAGTATACCAACTAGTGGGTCACGGCGATGGCGGGCAAGTGGGATGCGGCCATCGCAGGTAACAGCGCCCTGAAGGAACTCTCGTTCGTGTTTTCGCGGACGAGGTCGTCGAGTGGGTGCCGCAGAAGATCTACACGGCGACGGTGCTGTGGGACCTCGATGGGTTCTACGACACGCTGGTGCCGCTCCTCATCCTGGACGAGGGGCGTCGGCTAGGGTTGCCCGCACGCACGCGAAATCTCGAGATGCTGAGTCACCTGAGCGCGAGGGTCATCAAGGAGAGGACGGCCTACGCGAAGCCGATCGATCCAGATAGGTCGATATGTGCCAGTACGAGGCGTGGCATAGACTTCGGCAGAGTGGCACTGCACGCATTTCTGGAGCGGGTGATCGGCAAGTTCATGCACGTGTATGTGCGGTCGTGTGTCGACGACGTCACGATGATGATAGAGGATTCGAAGGCAGTCGTGATCAAGCAGCTGTCTAACGCAGGAGTGGATGTCATAGCAGGCGTCAAGAAGGCGAAGCTCGTGATGTCCATACAATCCGCCAAGATAGGCAATTACAAGGAGGCAATACAACGAATAGCGCTGAAGTTCACAGCCGCATCATCACGGTCAAGGTAAAGCAGCAGGTTCCCGACCTAGGGATCGACATGGGTAACACAGCGGGCTGCCAAGGCAAGCACGCGAAGTGAGTCGCACTTGCTGATCGACACGTGGGGAGGGCTATGCGCATGCTGCGGAGTAGTCAGAGTGATGCTGCATCGAGGGTCTCTTCCTCGAGCAGATCATTCCTACAAGGTGTGAGCTGTTGGACCCCTGTACGCACATCATCGGCTGCGAAGAAATGTAAAAGAAAGCCAAGCTGATCTGGCCGAGCGTGGTGGCAGAGGTAGCGAAGACGGAGGCGCAGCACCGATGATGGGGAGTCACAGGCGTCACGAGGGCTGTGGTCTGCGCTTTGCCCGACCTGGGCTGGACACCCCACGGCCCGCGGCACTGAAGTCGGAAGACAGCGAGACGTTCAGCAGCGAGGACCAGACGGCCCTGCACGACGAGGTGGACAGCAGAGCAGGCCCGAGGAGATTTGCTACCGCTACTGCAGCCTCGGATGCCGAGCGCGCTGGGCATCCAATGCTGTCGGAACTCTTGCTCCGATGCCGCCGCACAAGAAAATATGCCAGCCTGATGAGTGCCCGCCCCCCTCTCGCCTGGGGGACGGACGCTCTGCCCAGGGTCAGCGCTAGCCCAGGTCAAACAGAGCGGCCACGAAGCCACGAAGGAGCTCCCCAGCCTGGGCCAGCGGAGAGGGGGGAGGGGGGCCAGCTCCGCACGGCTCCTCCCCAGACCTGGGTCGACCACAGCGACCCAGGGGGGCATTGACCGGCCCCCGCTGGCGCTGACCCCCCTGTTGGGCAACAACTCGGGCCTCTGGCGGCCGATCCACACGACCCCCGCACCCCCAGAGCGCGCCCGACGAGGCACGCGCGGCACCGCACTGCTTAGGAAAACCCACCCCCGGGCCCCGAAAGCCTCCCAAAAATCCCCCGCAAAACCTTCGAGGAACGCTGCGGTCGACAACCCCATGAACGCCCAACCCCCCTTTGCCTGCGCCCCCATCGTCGCCGCACTGCCGCGGGCCGGCGCCGGGGGCGCCCCGAAGCCCAGCGACGAGTGCCGTCCAGCGGGGCCGTCCGGAGGCGCCGCCCCGCAGCGGCCCCGCCCCGCGGCGCCGCGCGCCCTGCACCCCCCCGCGGAGGGGCAGCTCACCACCTCCTCCTGGGGCTCCTGCGGGCCGCGGGGCGGGACAACCGCGTCCCAGGCCCCCTCCGTCCCGTCGTCCTGCGGCTACTGCTCATGGACAGCTTCCCACTCCTCGCCCACACCATCAACCTCATCATCCTCATCATCCTCATCATCCTCATCCTCATCCTCATCCTCATCATCATCATCATCATCATCATCATCATCATCATCATCATCATCATCATCATCAGCAGCAGCAGCAGCAGCAGCAGCATCAGCATCAGCATCAGCATCGGCATCAGCATCATCATCATCATCACATCATCATCATCATCATCATCATCATCATCATCATCATCATCAGCATCAGCATCATCATCATCATCATCATCATCAGCATCATCATCATCATCATCATCATCATCATCATCATCATCATCATCATCATCTCATCATCATCATCATCATCATCATCGTCATCATCATCATCATCATCATCAGCATCAGCATCAGCAGCATCAGCATCAGCATCATCATCGTCATCAGCAGCAGCATCAGCATCAGCATCAGCATCAACAGCATCATCAGCATCATCATCATCATCATCATCATCATCATCATCATCATCATCATCTTCATCTTCATCTTCATTTTCATCTTCATCTTCATCATCATCATCATCATCATCATCATCATCATCATCATCATCATCATCAACAGCATCATCCGCATTATCATCCATTATCATCAACAGCAGCATCATCAGCATCAGCATCAGTATCATCATCAGCATCAGCATCAGCATCATCATCATAATCATCATCAGCAGCATCATCGTCATCATCATCATCATCAGCATCATCATCCATCATCACCATCATCATCAGCATCATCATCGTCAGCGTCAGCATCATCATCATCAACATCATCATCATCAGCATCATCATAATCATTACCAGCATCATCATCATCATCATCAGCATCGTCATCTTCATCATCATCATCATCATCATCATCATGGTCATCATCATGATCATCATCATCATCATCAGCATCATCAGCATCATGGTCATCATCATGATCATCATCATCATTATCATCAGAATCATCATCATTATCATCAGAATTATCATCAGAATTATCATCAATATCATCATCATCATCATCATCATCATCATCCTCGTCATCATCAGCATCAGCGCCATTATCATCATCAGCAGCAGCAGCATCATCAGCATCATCATCCTCATCAGCAGCAGCATCACCATCACCAGCATCATCAGCAGCATCAACATCGTCATCAGCATCAGCATCACCATCATCGTCAGCATCATCATCCTCAGCAGCATCATCATCATCATCATCATCGTCGTCATCATCATCATCATCATCAGCATCAGCGTCATCATAATTATCATCAGCAGCAGCATCATCCCCATCACCATCACCATCACCACCACCCTCAACCCCGTTCGAGTGGGCGGTACTGGGGGGTGACCCAAAATGGGGGGTGAAGAGAAGCACCCTACCTGGAGCCTTTCAGGGCCCGTTTTGGGCACCAACGGCTCCAGAAGGGGCCCCAAAGGGCCCCTTTGGGGCTCTTCTCTTCACCCCCAATTGGGGCCACCCCCCATTAACGCCCGCCCGACTCATCATAATCAGCATCAGCATCACCATACTCAGCATCATCACCATCACCATCACTGTCATCATCACAGTAACAATCACAGTCACCATCACAGACTCCAGCATCAACAACAACAACAACAACAACAGCAGCAGCAACAACAGCAACAACAACCACCACAACGACAACGGCTACAACAACGACCACAACCACGACGACAACAACAACATCAACAACCACACAACAACAACAGCAACAACAACAACAACAACCACAACCATCACAACCATCACAACCACAACCACAACCACAACAACAACAATAACAACAACATCAACAATATCGTCGTCGCCATTGTCATCGTCATCGCCATCGTCATCGTCATCATCACCATAATCGCCACCACTGTCGCCATCACCATCACCACCATCCCCCTGCGCCTCACGCTCCCACTCACCAACAACCTCCTCCTCCTCCTCCTCCTCATCATCCTCCTCCTCCAATTCGTCATTCGCGTCATCATGAACGTCCTCATCCTCAGCATCGGGTTCTCGCACTCTCACTCACCATCAATTTCCTCCTTATCGTCTTCCTTACTCGTCCTCCTCCGTCTCATCACCGCCATGTTCAGCAGCAGCGTCGTCATAGTAATCATCACCAGAACATCACCACCATCATCGTCGTCATCGCAATCGACAGCATCACCACCACCATCGTCCCCCTGCGCTTCGCTAGTATCCAACTTCCGAGGGCCTGGTATACATCCTCTTCCCCCAGCTCATCCCCGTCCTCCTCCCCCACCTCCCGATAGTATTCCCTGGGCGTCTCACACCCCCACTCGCCAACAACCTGCACTTCATCCTCATCATACGTATCAACATCAAGATCATCCACTGCTCCTCCTCCCCCCGCTCCTCGCCCTCCCAGTGACCAACACAACCCCGGAGTCCTCATAATCCTCCTCATCATAATAACCCCCTCTGATTCTCGCCGCCCTCCTACTCGCCAACAACTGTAGCATCAGCATTATCAGCATCATCATGACCCCCTGCTCATCGCCCTCTAGCCCAGCAACACCATCCCCTGTCCCCCCTAGAGCCCCCAGGTCCGTGCTCACCACCCACGTGTGCCTCATCCTCACCTTCATCATCATCATCATCATCATCATCATCATCAGCAGCAGCATCATCATCAACAACAGCATCGTCATCATCAGCATCATCATCCTACTCCTCCGCCTCGCCCTCCTCCTCCTCATCCTCCTCCGCCTCGTCCTCATCACCTTCATCATCATCATCATCATCATCATCATCATCATCATCATCATCATCATCACCAGCATCATCATCATCATCATCATCATCATCATCAACCTCATCGTCATCATCAGCATCATCATCACCATCAGCATCATCATCAGCAGCATCAGCCCCAGCATCATCATCATCATCATCATCAGCAGCATCATCAGCAGCATCAGCATCAGCAGCAGCGTCATCATCATAATCATCTCCATCAGCATCATCAGCATCATCCTCGTCAGCATCATCATCATCATTGCCACCATCGTCATCATGATCATCATCAGCAGCACCATCAGCATCATCAGACTCATCGTCGTAATCAGCATCATCGGCATCAGCATCATTGTCGTCACTATCATCAGCATCGTCGCCGTCATTATCACCATCATCATCATCATCATCATCAGCATCATCGTCATAGTCAGCATCAGCAGCAGCGTCAGCATCATCATCATCATCATCATCATCAGCATCATCATCATCATCATCATCATCATCATCATCATCATCATCATCATCATCATCATCATCATCGGCAGCACCATCATAATCGCCAGCAGCAGCATCAGCATCGTCAGCATCATCATGAGCAGCATCAGCAGCATCAGCAACACGGGCCTCATAAACAATCACCGTCCTACTCATCATACGTATCGTCAGCCGCACCACCAGCGTCGCCATCATCATCAGTATCAGCAACCCCATGGCCATCGACATCGTCGTCGTCGACGTCATCATCATCATCAGCAGCAGCATCACCATCATCACCAGCATCAGCACAATCAGTATTAACAGCAGCATAATCATCCGCATGGTCGTCATCGCCATCAGCAGCATCAGCATTACCATAACCATCAGCAGCATCGTCATCGTCAACGTCAGCATCGTCATCATCATCATCATCGGCATCATCATCGTCAGCAGCAACAGCAGCGTCATCATCATCGTCATCGGCGTCGTCGTCAGCCTCGCCATCCGCGGCATCGTCATCACCAGCAACATCAGCAGCAGAATAAGCAGCAACACCATCAACAGCAACACCATCAACAGCAGCACCATCATCATCATCATCAGCAGCATCAGCATCATCAGCAGCATCCTCATCATCATCATCATCATCGCCATCATCATCATCATCATCATCATCATCAGCATCACCGTCATCACCATCAGCATAATCATCAGCAGCAGCATCAACCTCGCCATCCTCGGCATCAACATCACCACCGGCAAAAACAGCAGCATCAGCAGCAACATCATCATCTGCAGCAGCAGCATCATCATCAGCATCATCAGCATCATCATCATCATCAACAGCAACAGCATCATCATCACCAGCATAATCATCATCAGCATCAGCATCAACATCATCACCAGCATCATCATCAGCAGCATCATCATCAACAGCACCATTACCAACATCATCAGCATCATCATCATCATCATCAACTCGTCGTCATCATTAGCATCATCAGCAGCAACATCGTCACCGGCATCATCATCATCATCATCATCATCATCAGCATCCACCTTAGCATCAGCATCAGCATCAGCAGCAGCATCGCCAGCGGCATCGTTAGCATCGTCATTAGAACCATCATCCTCAGAATCGTCATTAGCATCATCACCCTCACCATCACCATCACCATTATCAATTGCAGCATCATGATCATCGTAATCGCCAACAGCATCATCATCATCAGCAGCAGCTCATCATCAGCATCAGCATAGTCAGAATAGGCATCATCAGCATCATCAGCATCATCATCATCATCATGTTCAACACCAGCTCATCATCATCCACAACATCGTCGTCGTTGACATTCTCGTCAGCATCATCGTCATCGGCGTCATCCTCCCCTCCCTGCTCTTCGTCCCCCTCCTCATTTCGGGAAGCAGAAAAAGGAGAGCCTCCCAACACCCCCTCGAAAAATCTTCAACCCAGACCCTGCGGTCTTTACAAGCTGGATCGCGTTCTCAGTTGCCTGGGCATTGCCGTCCTCTACCGCATCGCCCCCGTCGAGCCAAACAGGGCGCCCAGCCTACCTACCACAACGACCTCGACCACCGCGGCAAAACACGGTGACCACGACGACCACAACCGTCGCCACCGCGGCCACGTCGGCGGCCACGCCAACAGCAACGATGATCACGACGACCACGACCGCGACAATCACGACAACGACGGCCACGACCGCCACCACGGCAAGACGACGACGACGACGAGGACGAGGACGACGACGACGACGAAGACGACGACGACCACGACGAGCACGGCGACCGCGGCAACGGCCACCACCGCCGCGGCGACCCGCGACGGCGGCGGCCGCCGCGCTCACGAGGCGGTCTCCTGCTGCGACCACGGCCGCCGCCTTCCGCGCGCGCTGGGGTGGGGGTGGGGGGGGGCACGCGTCGAGGAGGCGACGGGGGAGAGAACTGGAGGATGGGGTGAAGGAGGGGGAGGGGAGGAGGAGGAGGAGGAGGAGGAGGAGGAGGAGGAGGAGGAGGAGAAGGAGGAGGACGACGAGGAGCAGCGAGCACATGGGAAGACGCGCGGAGTTCGCGTTCGGGAAGTAAAGAGAGGTGGGAACAGCGTAGTGGCACAACCTACCTCGTAACACCGGACAACGCCAACGCCGAGACACTTAGCGGAGTCAAGCGAGGGGGATGCGGCATCACCAACGCAGCACCCGAGGCCCTGCTCGGCCCACGAGCACACAAGGCTGAGCCAAACGAGTTCACACCGAAACTAGTTTAGCGATATAAGGCTTAGCCCACAAGCGGCGCCATCAGTGGCCAGGAGCTTCTTAGGCACGGGAATGGGGGGTCCACCCTTGGCCCCTTTGGGGTGGACCCCTGACATGAAACATTTGCGCTGGGGGGTATCAACCACCAGGTCTGGGTCGCGGTAAATACCTATACGACCACCCTTCAGGTGATAAGGAGGTTCGGGGGAGGGGGGGGCCAACGTCTCACTCGATCGGTCGCACTATCGACCTCACGATCAATATCACGATCGGTCTCGCCCGATCGATCTCACCCGATCGATCCCACAATCGACCTCACTCGATCGTTTTCATTCGATCAATATCACAATCGATCTGACTATCGATACCACTATCGATCTCACCATCGATCTCACACTCGATCTCACTATCGATCTCACTATCGATATCACAATCGATCTCACAATCAACGTCATTATCATCAGCATCGTCATCAACGACATCAACATCATCAGCATCATCATCATCGGGACACCATCGTCATCATCACCGTCTCATCACCATCATCAACATCATCATCACAATCATCATCAGGACACCATCATCGTCACCACCATCATCAGCACGTACAATACCCAGACCCTCCTCGTGGGATGCGTGGGTCGAGCCCCTTGCTCGAAGCAGATCTGGGTGAACGCCGTGCTGTTGTGCATCATATTCATCATGTTGTGCAGAGTTCTCCGAGCAGCGTGCTGCAAGAAGAACTTCGTGACTGACTCTATCGACGGGGACATCGATGAGTCCCCATTTTTGCAGATCTCACCGATCCCTGTGACTTCGTCGACCTTCTCTGTGGACTCCTGGGAGGATCCACTGGTGAGAGGTGGCGATAAAAAAGGGGCTTGCAGGGTTCGAAGGTGAAGGGGCGCCGCCGAGACCTGTCAAGTGAAATCCAGAAGATGCAGGAGGCTATCCAATCTCTCGCGGGGGGAGTGGACGGGAGCTTCCAGACCAGACGTCAGAAGAAGTCCAAGGCTTTCCAGGAGCCGCGACTACTGCAGGACGTTCGAGAACTACTCAAGAAGGTTGACGTGTTGGGCTACCGACCCACGGAGATGCAGGTTCGAGAGCGACTACTTCAGTTGCTGAACCGCTCTCCCAATACCACTTCATCTGCTGCGAGTACTGCAGGCGGGACGTCCACCAAGCGGCAGCAGCAACAGCAGCAGCAGCAGAACCAGCAGAAGGATATCAAGGTCGTCAAGAGCCAGTGGGGACAGGGCTGCCCTGTTTCGTCTGCCAAACGCCTGCAGGACTGCAACTACGAGAAGCCTCCTCTCATCGTATGCCAGAATGAGAAGGAGCATCTTGCTACGAGACGGTGCTTGGATGCGCTTGGAGGTGCCGAGCGGTCAGCCACCATCATCATCTTCAATATGCAGCGTGTCCTGGAGAGCTCCTCCTTCGTGGATGCGCTGGTGGAGACGGGCCAGGCCAAGGGTACAGCGACTCAGAGGTGCCTCCTGATCGAGCTGGGCCCGTCTCCGCCTCGACGCGTGGGATTACCAGAGGGCATCGCCGACGACACTCCAGTCCAGACGGTGACTGCCCTCGAGACCGTGCAGGTGCGACTGACGGCGGCGAGGAACTATGCAGAGGATGATCTATTCACGCGGGCGGCCCAGCGTCCAGTGGCGCTGACAGCCCTCAGTTTAAACGATGAGCTTCAGAAGATGGTGCTGAAAGTCAAAGGTGCGCTCAACTATGAGAGCGAGTTGACATGCCTCCCCATCCTGAAGAAGTCCCCCCTCGAGAAGTTCATGCAGTTCTGCTTGCCACGAGGTGTGTTCATGAACCTTCAGGGTTCAAAGTTGGCACCGAGGTGGTTCAAGCAGCGAGTGGACGAGACTCACGAGGCCTACCTGGCGCGCGTGACAGTCAGTTCTACCTCAGTGTCTGGGCGGCTGTGTCACCGCCCGTCAGATGATGCAAGTTTGGGAGTGTTGACGGACCAGGCGCTGGCCACTGACATTCTCCAAAGATGGTGTGCTCTGAATACTCCAGACAGCTGGGCTGGACCACAGGATTTGGAGCCGTGGGCAACGCAAAGAGGTTTCACCAACATCAGTAAGGTAAATAGTGCTGGCCGCCGTCGTTGGTTCTTCAGAGCTGATTTGGCTGCGGGACGTTCTGACGCAGATCGAGTGCATACGTTTGCCAGTGGGATCTCTGTCTCGTTGGCCTACAACAACGCAGGGGACCGGAAGAAGACGCCTGTCTCCAAGCCTACCTCTTCCTGGGGGACTGCGCAGCCGCGTGCAGGACTCCCGACCACGACGCCAGATGAGGAGATAGAGCCAACCCAGCCCGCGACAGCCAGCCTGGCACCTGCAGATGGAGCTCCACCCCCTCATGAGGCACCTGTTGATGGCCGCCAGCTGGGACCGTCGGAAGGCGAACCCCCCCAGCAGCGTGCCCGCCGAGCAGCGAAGCCACCCTGGATGGACTATTTCAAAGATGTGGAGCGTGGAGGCAGTGGTGATTGTTTCTTCCTATGCATCTGTCGAGCTCTTCGTGATGCTGCGGCCGACCCCAAGCCCCTTGCTGCAGGTGGTGACCAGCCAGGTGGGAAGGTCCAGGCCAAGTTGCGTCTACTCGTCTCGGCAGAGATAAAGAAGCACTTGAAGAAGCACGGCGCCACGGCGAAGCAGGCTGAGCAGACGGCGAAGGCTGGTTGCTTGGCGAACACGGCGGCCTTGAAGGCTACAGTTGCGGCGGCCAAGGTCGACATCAATGTGTAAGTTCAACGCGACAGACGACCGCTGGGTACTCTACACGGGCCCGACGGCACGCTCGGCCTCGAGCAAACGTCCGCTGGTGTGGTTGGTGTTACAGGACAAGCATTAGATGTTACTGCAGGCTACGTCATCACTACCGGTGGCGGTGGACACTGCATGGTGGGAGCAGGCTCTACCTTACCCAGACATCTTCACAGGTGGGGGTGGTCTACTTCGTGGTGGAGAGAAGTCTGTTGCTAGTACCGCTCGAACTTCGGAGGAAGCGGATGCCCGGTCATTTCTTGGAATCCCGCAGTCGTCCAGAGGTTCGAAGAGGGGGGCCACTTCAACCCAGAAAGCGCGCAGCTTCCTGGGCATCTCTGAAGCTGGGGGGCCCCCGCCAGTGCTCGACGAGAAACCTGAGCTTCAGGGTCCTGGCGCACATCTACGCTGTCCAACGCCTGGGTGTGGATGGAAGCCGACAGCCGACAATCATCCACGCCGTCCTCAGCAAGCCTGTGCCCACTGGCGATACTGCGTGGGCGAGCCGCCGCCATCCCGAGCCCCACCTGGCTTCTGCGGTGGCGCCAACAAAGTGACACAGGGAGCAGCAGCCAGGGCAGCCCGTCGCATTGCCCGGCAAAAGTACAAGTCGTGGCAAGACCAGTTGCCAACCAAGTTCCAGATCCAGTTTTGCCAGACGTCCGAGGAGGCTGGTGCTACCGCGTGGCGCTCCAAACAGTTCGCGACGCTCGACACGTGCTCCCGTTGTGGAAGTCAGAAGCCGATCTTTCGCCTCCGTACGGACCCCTGCAGGTTGCGGCCCTTGGGATTGACGACAAGGATTCAGCTACTCGACAAGCTCCTCGGTGCCACGAAGAGGAAAAGGCGGAAAGCTATCACTGATCGCATCCAGAAGCGTTCCCGTGACAAGCATAAAGAGAAGTACAGACTGCGACAGGCCGAGCTGATGAACGACCCCGCGTACAAGGCGCGAAGGTTCAGGAGCGAGGCCTTCGAAGTGAACGTCGTGTCCGCATGCGGAAGCGTAATGCTCTACGTCGTGCTGGACTTCCCTTGCCAAAGCTGAGGCCATGGACATTGGTCCCCCACCGTACGTCTCGCGAAGTTCTTCGGCGCCCAGCGGCTGCGGGGTCTGCGCCCTCATCGACTGCGTCCTCATCGGCAGCGGCTGCGGCCGCGTCTTCGTGACTATCTTGTCAGAACGCAAGTCCTGGCTTCGGGTGCTCCTCGAGCCCGAGCCAGGCACCGTTGCCACGTGCTGGACATCGGTCAGAACGCACGGGCAAGGGATGCGCCCCTAGGCCCTTCGCCACTGCAAGAAGTTCTGGCGTAAAGGTCGCAAGTCCTGGTCGCGACTGGTTTCTGCCGACGTCTGCTTCCCAGGCTCAGTCGCCACATGCTGGACAAAGTTCAAATGTCAGAAGCCAAGCCAGTCCAGGCCAAGCCTGGCCTGGCCGCTGCGCTTGGCCAAGCCAGGCACAGCACGAACGACGGAAGTTGGAGGATGATCCACTGGTGGGAGGAGGTGATTCTCAGGAGACACAGCCGTATGAGCCCATGGACATCAGCACCACCGTTGCCACGCTGAATGTGACATCTCTCACCAAGGCGCGCCTGGAGGAGGCGCTTCGTCATGCGGATGACTGTTCTCTACTGTGCCTGCAGGAGCTCCGACAACGAGAGGAGCGACCTCGATGGGTACTTGAATGTTGTAAGCGGTGGGGCTGGTCGGTTGCCTGCTCGCCTCCACCACCTCCTACGCGCGTGGCTGCTGTTCGCCAAGGTGGTTGTGCCGTCGCGTGGAAGCCGAATGCGGTCGGGAAGCTCTCGATCATCCGTGACGAGTCTTTCGGCCACCGAGTCGCGGGTATCAGGACGTCCAACTGCATATACTTGTCTGTCTATGGTCCGAGTACTGAGGACCCAGCTTGGTGGACTAGATTTTTTGCATTTGCTCAGAACCTCGCGGTCCAGGGTTGCCCATTACATTCGTGGGCGATTTGAACTGGAAGGCGCGCTACAACTCCATGATGGGACCTGGCTGGTTTTATGTGTCCACCGACACTTCCAACTACCACAGCAGGTACCACTCCAACGCGGTGTCTCTACTACGGGCCACATGTACCTGATCTGCCGAAGTGCCCGAATGTGCAGCAACTTCCTGGTGCACCGTTTCACGGCATGGCCTACTACAAGCTGCAGGGGCCGATGTACCACCGGCCCCAGCACCGACTGCGCCACACGGCGCTCTACACCTTCAAAGCCTTGCCAACTCACCAACACCAGCTGGACGCTCTGCGAGGTGAGCTGGATGAACGTACGCCGAGTTTGGGTGACCCAGCCCTTGGTGATCGCGATCAGGCACCTCTGACGGCCAAGTGGAAGCACTGGCATGTTCGTGTGGGTCTGCCCCTACGACCAAGCCTGCCTGTCATGGCGCCCTCCACCGTCTTGCCCAGACGATTGCACTACGCCGACTCCTACGACTGCATAGACAGGTATCAGAAGTCATCAAGCAGGACCCTGCAGCAGCGACGCGCTGCTTGGAGGGCCATCTTTTTGTACGTTTCGCCCGTGCTGGATGGGAAGGCCTCTTTGAGGTACCCCTCTACGGGGTTCCTATGCACGCGGGGGCCTTGGACTTGCTCAGCGCTGGCATCTCCAGGGAACAACGTAACATCCAGGAGTCTCAGCCTCGAGAGTGGCGACGTCGTTTCGCTAGCTGGAGCAAGGACATCTACAAGCTTGCCACACCATTTTTCAGGGCTGCCTCACCGACGGCCCCAGCAGACGTGGTGGAGATGCACAAAGAATGGGAACAGCAGTGGGCGCCTGGGCCTGATCTACATGATGCTGCTGGCCACTTCACACGCTGGCAGGAGTGGGCCGTGAATGTGGACTTCCCCCAGGCTCGCGAGAGCGAGCATTGGTTGCCGAGTCTTGCTCATTTCGACGCTGTACTTTCCAAATGTCATGGTGCTCCAGGTCTTGATGGATGGACCGCTACGGAGCTCAAACTACTACGCCGTTTCTTCCCAGAGATGATCCTGCAGTTGCACGAACTTTGATGCGACACCAGCCGCGAGTGCGTGGACACCCAGGGCATACTCGACCAGGACGCACTGGACATGATCTTCCCGTGGCGTGTGGTTGGGATCCCAAAAAGTGAAGTTGAATTTCGACCCATCTCTGTGGGTTCAATCTTGGTCAGGGTTTGGCTATCTGCACTTTCGGCTGGGATGCCCCAGCCGCCTGACAACCAGTACGCTGGACGGCGTGCGACGAGTGTGGTACATGCCATCAGCAGTTGGTTACACTCGCGTGAAGTGTCGGAGGCCGGTGCCGAATTGGACTTGAGCCGTGCCTACGACAACATCGACCACGCCGTGGGTGCCCAGGCTTGTATTTGTTCAGGTGCGCCCGCAGCTGTTACGTTCACTGCGGTGGCCGCGTGGAGAGGGCCACGATACTGCAGCGTCAACTCCTCGTTGGCGCCACCCATCTGGGCGACGCGAGGTCTCCCCCAGGGCGACTCACTGGCACCAGCAACAATGATCGCGGCCCTGGTGCCTTGGCAGCCACCAGTCAGCCACGCCTTCATGGACGACAGGTCCCTCACGAGTACGAGTGCTGAGGAGCTCGCCAGGGACCTGAAATACACACAACGCTTCGACACGGCTGTCGGCTTCAAGGAGAACGAGCGCAAGCGGCAGATGTGGGACAGGACGGACCAACCACCCAAGCAGATAGAGCACTTGGGGATAGTTGCGACGCCTGCAGACGCCATCAAGCCGATTTCACTACGAGGAGGCTGGGATAAGCTTCACACTGCCATCCGTGCCCTGGGGACAATGCCTGGGGGGGCCGAGATTCGTGCCCGACTGGCAGTCGCCTACATTCGCCCGCTGTGGTTGGGGGCATGCCCGCTAATAGCGCCACCACCGCTGCTCACGTGCAGAGCTTTGTATCGGTCGATCACACGGTCGACGAACAAGTGGTGGTGCTACGGCCGTTGGTGGGCTCAACACGTGCATCTACATCTTCAGCTGTCTGGGGCATTGCAGGCTTTCAAGGTGGTTGCTCAGGAACGTCTGGTTTGGTCCACTTTCCTCGAGCAGGCCATGTTACGACACGCCCAGGTGCTGGGCCTCACGTTCATTTCTTACGCCGATCGTCGGGGATGCTGTCTGCAGGTGGACCCGTCGGACGATCATCGAATGGTGAGTGTTCTGCAGGGGGTGGTGGATGGCCAGAACCGTTTCTGGACACACCGCCCTGGCGGAGATCAACGCTACGAGAAGAAGGTCGAGCATGTTCTGCGCTGTGCGGCCAGGATCCGCTGCTTGGCTATGGTCAATGACACGAGGTTTGATGCTGCCGAGATCCTGGACGTGGATGTGGATGCAGAGTCAATCATGATATACAAGCAATTCTATCAGCGTCTGGCAGAGGACGAGAGGCGACTGGTGCGGATCTTTCGTGCTGGAGCTGTGTCCTCGGAGACGCGAAGGTGTTCGGGGAAGGACTGCAAACTGTGCGGTGCCACTTCCCCGAGTTTCAGACATTACTAGGACGAATGCCCAGCATACCACTACTCTCGAGTAAACATAGCACGACGTTACGGACTTCCACTGGACTGGTGGACTACTGCACCACGTGTGTTGAGCAAGTCGGGCTGGGTCTGCCTCTCCGACGCGCCGACGCCAGCCTCACGAGCGACCAAGCTGACGGCGGCCGTGGAGATGGCGCTGACTGTCTTGGGTACCGACATGGATACCAGATTGCATCCTCGAGTGGACCACGGACCTTCTCATGAGGTTCGTGATGCTGGAGGTTAACGTGCTCTCAGGTGGAGCTACTCCAGAGTTAGGGTGCTCCACATACACCATCTTCTTCTTCTCCACCATCATCATCATCATGAACACCATCATCATCGGGACACCATCATCATCATCGGAACACCACCATCATCATCATCATCATCATCATCATCATCATCATCATCATAATCATCATCATCATCATCATCATCATCATCGGCATCATCATCTCATCATCATGAACAACATCATCGGGACACCATCATCATCATCAACATCACCATCATCATCATCGGAACACCATCATCATCGTCACCATCATCATCATCATCATCATCATCATCATCATCATCATCATCATCATCATCATCATCACCATCATGATCGGGACACCATCACCATCATCAACATCAGCATCATCATCAACGGGGCACCATCATCATCATCAACATCATCATCGTCATCGGGACATCATCCTCTTCACCATCATCATCATTAAAAGCATCATTATCAGCCTCCTCCTCCTCCTCATCATCATCATCATCACCGGGACACCACCATCATCATCAGCATCATAATCATCTCATCATCTCATCATCATCAACATCCTCAGGATCATCAACATCATCACCATCGGGACACCATCATCATCAGCAATATCAGAATCATCAACATCATCATCATCATCATCATCATCATCATCATCATCATCATCATCATCATCATCATCATCATCATCATCGGGACACCATCATCATCACCATCGCCATCACCATCATCATCAACATCGTCAACATAATCAGAATCATCATCGGGACACCAGCATCATCACCACCATCACCATCACCATCATCATCATCACCATCATCGTCATCGTCGTCATCATCATCATCATCATCATCATCATCATCATCATCATCATCATCATCATCATCATCATCATCATCATCATCATCATCATCATCATCATCATCATCATCATCATCATCATCATCATCATCGGGACACCGACGGGACACCGGCGGGACACCGGCGGGACACCGCGGGCCACCGGCCCCCGGAGAGGAATCATTTGGTCCGGCCGCGCCTCAGCCAGAGGCGGGACACCGGCGGGACACCGCGGGCCACCGGCCCCCGGAGATGAATCATGTGGTTCAGCCGCGCCTCAGCCGGAGGAGACTTTCTTCTCGCCCGCCCACGCAGCTTCGCCTCGCCCGCACGCACGGCACGCACGAACACGAAACCGAAACCGATTTCCCGGTAGGGGGGCTCTCCGTTCCATTTCGATCTCACCCCCTCACCTCCGATACAGCTGCGACCTGTCCCCGCGAGCGGAATACGCACCACATAGAGCACAACCGACGATATCATTGGCAATGTTCAGTCGGTGGCCACGAGCACCCGCGGGCGGGACGGGCCCCTCAGGTGGCAGGAGGAGGAGGAGGACGACGACGACTACGACGTGAAGGCAGAAGCGGAGGACGAGGAACGGGGAAGGAGAGGAAAGGAGGGGGAAGGAGAGGGGGCGGAGAGGGGGAAGGGGAGGTGGAGGAGAGGGGGGAGAGTTCTAGGGGTGCTGCCATCACGTATTGAGAAGGAGAGGGGAGAGAACGGAGGGCGGAGGGCACAGGGCAAGGAGGAGGCAGAGGAGGGAGAAGCGCAGAAGGCCGATGGTGGGGATGGAATGGAGGAGCGGAACTACAGTGGAGGGGGGCAACAAACGGCAGGAAGGAGTAGAGGGGCATGGAGAGATAGAGGGAGGAGGAAAACGACGACGACGATGACGACGAAGAGAAAGAGGAAAGAGTTAAGAAACGGGGTAGAAGAGGAGGAGGAGCATGTTGTATGAAAATCGTAATGAGACGAGCCAGGGGCTAGCGAACCGACCACAGCTCGAGGAACGGCGCTGCACCTACCCCCAGGACGTCCCTGGGCAACATGGCTTTGCGACAACACGAACAAAATCCGACCCCAGCACTGTAGCTGATTTTGTACGATATTGCTTCGCGTTCGGGCACCGACAACGCTTGCTGCAACGTCCTGCTATCTCGGACGAGCTGACTCCGATGTTATAGTGATCGTCTTCTTATTCGGCGTTTCGACATTGGGCGGAAGGGGGAGGGAGGGGGGGTCTGGCTCCAGACCTCTGCTTAATGCGACTGTTTGCAACAGTGCGTCCTGTAGGGGGAGAATACACCTGCTCGAAACAGGCGCCAATCTACTCCAAGGGGAGGGTGAGGGGCGGGGGCGGCGAGGGCCCGCGCTGATCGACAAAACAATTAAAAAGAAGACGATCATGATACCAGAGAATAACCCTAATCCGAATGTTTGCTAGGCTATAGGGCTATAGGGCTATCGGGCTATCAGGCTATAGGGCTATAGGGCTATCGGGCTAGAAGGCTATAGGACTATAGGACTATAGGGCCATAAGGCTACAGGGCTATAGGGCTATAGGGCTATATGGGCTATAGGGCTATTGGGCTATTGGGTTATAGAGCTATAGAGCTATAGGGCTTTAGGGCTAAAGGGCTAAAGGGCTAAAGGGCTAAAGAGTTATGGGGCCGTAGGGCTACAGGGCTATAGGGATTTTGGGCTATAGGGCTATAGGGCTATAGGGCTATAGGGCTATAGGGCTATAGGGCTGTAAGGCTATAGGGCTATAGGGCTATAGGGCTATAGGGCTATTGGGCTATTGGGCTATATGGATATAGGGCTATAGAGCTATAGCGCTATAAGGCTATAGGGCGATAAAGCACCCTGGCACCCAGGCACCTGGGCACCCCCGTGCACCTCCGGGCACCCTTGGGCGCCTCCGGGCACCCCGGGGCACCCGGGCACCCGGGCCGGCCAACGAAATCAGCGACCCAGCTCACCGAACCATATGAATCCGCTAGGACCCCTACAGAGGCAAGCTCTGCTTGGGGAACATAGTTGATGGTGCTACGCTCCTGCGCCTCCTTCGGGTGTGACTGCACTTGCTGCTACTGCCTCGACCCTGCAACCACTGCCTGCTTTCTCGCACGATCTGATCCCTGCATATTCCCTGAGGGTGTGGTGTCCATGCTTCGCCATTCGGCTGCGCCAACGCTCGCCACAACTGCTTGCTTTTGTCGACCTGCCAGAGCCTGCTTCCATCGCTAGGCTCTTTTCCACCTTGATGCACGGGCGGCTCTTGCGTCTGCGCTCCTCAGCGCACCAACAGGACAGGCTGCCACAACCTGCCCTCTCACACACGCTGGCCATATCCGTGTAGCTGGCGAGGTTTAGCACCTGCTCTGCCTTCGGGTCCAGGCAACACTGGCTGCCACGGCCTGCCTTCTCACACCGACAGTATCTGCTGCCACTGCAGCCTTTCTTGCACGAGCTGATCCCCGCAGAGTAGGTGGTAATGCTGAGCTCCTGGTTTACCTTCTGGCACTAGCAACAGCGGCTGCCACGACCTACCTGATCGCACTGACACTTTAGGCTGACACTGCCTGCCTCCTCGCTCGATCTGCTCCACGCAAGGTAGCTGGTGATGCTGGCCGCTAGACACGCCTTTAAGCACCGACGGAAACGTCTGCCGCTGCCCGCCTTCGGTGCTGTGGCCGTGGGAGCTTTCAGCCCGCAAGTCCATGCAGCTGTCCCTTGCCTGCACTCTTTCGGCCGGGCCGCGACGCTGGCGCCACTCATCACCAGGCAGGACGAGGGGCAAGAGATAAAACTAGGAGGGCACGGGGGAAACGTGGTTCCTGGCGGCTGCGCGTGCGCTTGGTCTCAGCATTGAAACTAGGCACCACGGCTCTCGTGCGCATTGCCACTTCGAAGCTGACCGCGGGAACATTCTGCGACACACGCCCCTGTGCTTCGTACTGTGCCGGGGCTTCGGTGTCGGCTTCAGCGCTGGCCGCGGGGGCTCCACCAAGCAGGGGAAAACGAATGGATCGAGTCTATGTTCATGGGTGGGGGTGGTTGCCGGATCGTCGCATGAGTTGACGGTGACGTGCGTGCGTGCGCGCTGTAATGCTACATCAGTGGGCTTATTGGAGCCCTTCAGCGGCTCCTGGGGCCAGGGCATCGGGACGGGCTGGCCCCCAGCCCAGCGCGTCCATACACCACCAGGACGGACAGGAGTGCAAGTGGAGTCGGGATGGAAGGTGTGAGGTGGAGCAAAAGCTCAGTTGACTACTCCAGTGTCCAAGCCGTCCAGCCAGGTCAGGGGCAGCGCGGGGTGGTCTGCGCTGGGGGCTGATTTTTTGGTCGTGTGGTGTCGTCGGACAGATCGGCCTCTCTGGCCAGGCCGAACGAGACCTGCGCGGGTAAGGCCCCCATCGGAGGGATCGCGCCATACTCCCCTCGACCGTTCCGCTGTTGCCGTTGCTTGGCTGTGCCCTGGGGTGGGAGAGCCCCACGCGAGCCACGGCCAGTGGCAAGCGGACTGCACTGTGCACGCTTCGCGTCGCATAGCTGTGCCCCAGGGATTTTTCGGGCCCCAGGGTGGCCTCATCGTGCGGGAGACGAGCGGGCCTTCGGCGTTGCGTCCCCTCGGAGGCTGGTTTCTGGTCCTGAGGTGGTAGCCTTGAGCCCGATGTGTCACGGCGGGTCGCCTGCCGTCACGGTGCGCGCGTCGACGGGAGGGCTTCTTTGAAGGGTGCATGGTACGTTGGGAGCGAGGGGGCAGAGGGGTATCAGTCTCGGAAAACTGGGGCCTCTCCAGGTTCGGCTGCATTGTAATTACCGCCTTCGCATCAGGGTCGCGGCCGGGTGCCACGGTCAAATGGCAGGGGTCTTGAGCACTGCTGGCACGTACTGCGGTCGCGAGGCACGGGCGATGAATGAATGAATGAATAAGCGCTTATGGGACGCCTCGTCGGCAGCGAACAGCGGCGGCTGGCCAATCTTAATATGGTCTCCGCGTGTGTTATGTATGCAGGGCCGTGACGACACCGCCTCCTCCTCCTCCTCCTCCTCCTCCTCCTCCTCCTCCTTCTCCTCCTCCGCTTTCTCCTCCTCCTCCTCCGCCTCCTCCTCCTCCTCCGCCTCCTGCTCCTCCTCCTCCTCCTCCTCCTCCTCCTCCTCCTCCTCCTCCTCCTGCCTCCTCCTCCTCCCTCCGCCTCCTCCTCTCCTCCTCCTCCTCCTCCTCCTCGTCCTCCTCCTCCTCCTCTTCCTCCTCCCCCTCCCACATCCTCCTCCTCCTCCTCCTCCTCCTCCTCCTCCTCCTCCTCCTCGTCCTCCTTCTCCTCCGCCCCCTCCTCCTCCTCCTCCTCCTCCTCTCCTCCTCGTCCTCCTCCTCCTCCTCCTCCTCACCTCCCTCCCTTCTCCCAGGGTCGGTGAGGAGGACGAGAAGGAGGTGCAGACGCGGCGATCGATTCGATCAACGTCGGTGTAACGTAAAGAGGAAGAGGAAGCGGAGGTGGAGGCCGAGGGGCAGGGCGGCGGCGGCGGCGGCGGACGGATCGACCGACGACGACCACCACAGCAACGACGCCGACGCCGACGCCCGACGCCGATAACGACGACGACGACGACGACGACGACGACGACGACGACGACGACGACGACGACCGAGGCCCCACGCCCGACGACCGACGACCAACGATCGACGACCGACGACCGACGGCCGCCGGCCGACGCCGACGCCGACGCCGACGCCGATGGCGACGGCGACGGCGACGGCGACGACGAAGAAGAAGACGACACCGACAACGACGCCGAGGCCGACGCCGACGGCGACGGCAAGGGCGACGGCGACGACGACGGCGATGGCGACGATGCGACGACGGCGGCGACGACGACGACGACGACGACGGCAACGACGGCGACGACGACGACGGCGACGGCGACGCCGCCACCGACGGCGACGGCGACGGCGACTGCGATGGCGACGGCGACGGCATCGAAGACGACGACGACGCCGACGCCGACGCCGACGCCGACGCCGACGCCGACGGCGACGACGACGACGACGACGACGGCGACGACGACGACGACGACGCCGACGCCGACGCCGACGCCGACGCCGACGCCGACGCCGCCGACGACCGACGACTGACGACCGACAACGACGACCGACGCCGACGCGACGCCGACGCCGACGCCGACGCCGACGCCGACGCCGACCGACGCCGACGCCGACGCCGACGCCGACGCGCCGACGCCGACGCCGACGACGACGACGACGACGACGACGACGACGACGACGACGACGACGACGACGACGCGGCGGCGGCGGCGGCGACGGCGGCGGCGGCGGCGGCGGACGGCGACGGCGACGGCGACGGCGACGGCGACGACGACGGCGACGACGGCGGCGACAGCGACGAAGACGCCGACGCGACGACGCCGACGCCGATGCTGACGACGTCGACGACGACGTCGACGACGACGACGACGGACGACGACGACGACGACGACGACGACGACGCGGCGGCGGCGGCGGCGGCGGCGACGACGGCGGCGGCGACGCCGACGCCAGCGACGGCGACGACGGCGGCGGCGGCGGCGGCGACGACGACGACGACGACGACGACGACGACGACGACGTCGACGGCGACGACGACGACGGCGGCGACGACGACGGCGACGACGACGACGACGACGACGACGACGACGGCGGCGACGACGACGACGACGACGGCGGCGGCGCCAGCGCGCCTCCGCCGCCCCAGCCGCCGCCGCCGCCGCCGCCGCCGCCCCCGCCGCGGCCTGCAGGGGGGGGGGCCGCGGGGCTTCGGCACTCCTCGCCGCCAGGGCTCGCGCGTGGCCAGAGGCCAAAATCGGCGCAGCTAGTCGAGCCATGCTCGAGCCAGCTCCGCATTGCAACTCTTCTGGAGGTCGCCGCAGTGATCCTGAAACGAGGCACAGTCAACCAGCACAATGAGGATGCGCGGTAAGGATGCAAGGACCTTGGAAAGGCATCTCGAAGCTTTGCGAGCGGGGCGCGGCCAGCGAAAGCGGCCAAGGATGGGCCGAGGAGGTCAGGATGCAAGGGCACCCTTGGGAAAGTCGCCCATCCTTGCTGTGCGGGTCGACCGTAGCGAGAGGAAGCTCGAAGAGCTTCTGGCGATGACCAGCTCACCGTTGCTCGAACGCCCATTCCTCGTGCACCTCTCTCGCTTCGCGCGGCAGCCGCTTGCTTCACAAGATGGTGCAAGATGCTCCTCGGTGGCCCTCGCCGACGGAAAATGCACACGCCCGAGCGACTCCAAGCCAAGGTTGACGCTCCGCCCGCCGGCGCGAGGCGGCGGCCCTCGCGCGAGGAGCGCGGCCTCGCGCGCGGGCCGGCGAGGCCGCGCCCGCGCGCTGCTCGCGCGGGCGTCGCGCTGCCTCCGCGCCGCCCGTGGCGCGAGGGGCGCGAGGCGCGGAGTGCCCCGAGCGCTGCCCCGGCGGCTGGGGCCCCTGTCTGGACCCCCGCGGGCCTCCGAGGGGGGCCTGCCTGGGGACGGCGCAGAGGGCACGCACGCGCCGGGGCGGCCCTGGAATCTGGAATAGTGCGCACGCCCTCCTAGCCGAGGCCGGGAGGGTCTGCACGGCATGCATGCTGGGCCTGAGACATGTATCCATGTCCGCTGCACCTTGGACGTTCTGGGAGGGGGCGCCAGAAGGTCGAGGCGCAGTACGGTCGGCCCGTATGGTAAGGATGCGCGATAAGGATGCAAGGGCCATGGAAGGCCGTTTCGAAGATTCTCGAGCGGGGCGTGGCCAATGAAAGTGGCCAAGGATGGACCGAGGAGGCAAGGATTCAAGGGTACCCTTGGGAAGGTTACCCGTCCTTACTATGCGGGTTGACTGTAGGGTGTGGTTCAAAATCTGGTCTCTGGGGGCCATATGTTTAAGCACATCTGGTCTCTGGAAGAGGGGACCCGATCCTCCAAGACGCAGTGGATATGGATACAAATCTTGCCCGCACCCGGCGCTCGAGGATCAAACGCGTTCGCAGACAGAGCAGCATCGAACTGCACAACTTCCCGCGCGGACGTCCGCGCGGACCTCTTGGATCTCCGCGCTACAGGCGCGAAGAGAGGGGCACGTCAGACCCTGAGCTGAGGGAGTGGTGAGCTCTGCCGCAGGATGCACCACGGGAAGTAGGAGAGCTCCAAACAATACACCACCACCAGCCCTGGCCAGGCCCATCCTTGGTCCTGGACTGGCGCACAGGCACTGCTGGCCTAGGCCTGGAGGTCTACACACCAGTCCAAGGCCCAAGATGGACCTGGCCAGGGCAACCCGCATGAGCAACGAAAGAAAGGGGTCTTACGCGAGATGGCACAGCGACCTCACGCAGTGCCTTAAGCGGACCGCCGCCACAGCACTCCACACGGGAAACGAGCGCGCCTACGCACGACCTTACGAGGGCAGCTTACGCGCCAGTGTCGGCGAAGACACCTCCCTTTTTCTGCGTCGCTCACGTGGTCCGGAGCGGGTGAGGTCTTGGCATAGCGCCGCATCGCCGATGCATCGGCGATGCTGCCCGATCCTCCGATCCCATCGTCTCTGGCCCCATTTGGAAGGTCTGGACAAGTTTCGCCCCCGACGCTCGAGGATCGAGGCTGCACTGGCGCCGCTTCGGGGGGCGTCGCGGAGCCCCCGTTCTGGACCTCCGCGGGCCTCCGAGGCGGGAGGCCTGGGCCAGCAGTGCCTGGCCAGGGCGGTCCTGGAACCCGACATGGTGTACCCCCGCCCGCCGAGGCCGGGAGGGTCTGTACGACACCCTGGGCCCAAGATAGCACGGGCCGGGCACGGTGGTGCACCCAGACAGCGGACGATACGGTCGAAGGGGCCCTGGGACACACACAAAGGAATACACGCTAATAAAAAGATTCCCCATAGATTCCCATATGTTCTGGGCTTTTGTCTTCCCCACCACTTCCCATATTTTCCCATATTTTCTGGGGAGTCGACGATTAATTGTGTCTGTGTGTTTTTCCCTACCTAGGCTCTGCCTAGAGGGTTCTTACTCGCTGGGCTTGAAGGGGCCGGGCAGTGGGCTCCGCCCCGGGCGGTTCCCCCGGTCCCCGCCCCGCGGTTCCCCCAGTTGCGCCCCCTTACCTTAGCTTTGCGTATCTCATCTTAGCTTAGCTTAGCTTAGCTTAGTTTAGCTTAGCTTAGCTTAGCTTCGCTTCAGATTAGCTTCGCTTAGCTGTAGCTTAGCTTAACTTAGCTTAGTTTAGCTTAGCATATCCTAGCATAGCCCAGCATAGCATAGCATAGCGCAGCATAGCATAGCATAGCATAGCATAGCATAGTATAGCGCAGCATAGCACAGCATAGCATAGCATAGTGCAGCATAGCATAGTATACAATAGACTAGCATAACATAGCGCAGCCTAGCGTAGCATAGCATGGCGCAGCATAGCGCAGCATAGCATAGAATAGCATAGCACAGCATAGCATAGCATTGCATAGCATAGCATAGCAGCAAAGCAAAGGCAAAGGCAAAGCAACAGCAGCAACAGTAAAGCAAAGCACAAGCAACGCAAAGCAAAGCAAAGCAAAAGCAAAAGCAAAGCAAATGAAAGGCAAAGCAAAGGCAATGTGCAACAGTACGATCAGAGAGCCCAACCGGTGAGCTAATGCAAAAACATGCGTGTGTGTGTGCGAAGGCAAAGAAAAAACAAAAACAAGCAAAAGCAAAGGCAATTACGACGATGAGGAGAAAGAGGAGGACGGCGTTTACCGTTACTACTAATGATGCTTTCCTAGGGGCTCCAACTCCTAGGTAGGATCGCACTGGGGTAATTTCCCCTCCTGAACGGTTGCTTCCATGCGCGGCCCGAAGGAGGCCCCGAGCCATACCCCGGGGGCAACTCTCCGCCCCAGGCCCATCTTCGGTGGCCCCAGGGCCCGGTGACGGGCCCGAGGCACCGAAATCGAGGGGAACCCGTCGAGAGAGGTGCCGGGGCCGCCTCCACTGCTCTCGGAACGCCGGCGCGGCCAGGGCAAACGGGCTCCGCGATGCAGCCGAGGTCGGTTGCAGAGGGCACGCGAGGGGGCAAGAGGACCCTCCCGAGGGCCACAGCGCCGTAGGAACATAGAAGGCATGGGTCGCGAGACGCTGGGCACAACCCGTGTTTTGGCAGGGTCGACCTTGGAAGAAGAAGAAGAAGAAGAAGAAGAAGAAGAAGAAGGAATGGCATACGCGGAGCGCGCCAGGGGCGGCGAGGCGCCGCCGGGGGGGGGGGGGCCAAGCGCGGATCCAAGAAATCCGCGCAGAGCTCCAAAAGCTTGTTTACGGTGCCCTTTCCTCTTCGAGACCTACTAATCAACCTGGACTGCAACCCACAGGCGCCGGGCTCGAAGAGGATACCCATCGGTCGGAAGAAGTGGGTGGAGCCATGAAGCAGGAAGGCATCGGAAGTAGATTGGGCCTCCGCCCGCCCCTTGATGAGGAGGGAAGAAGGAAGCCAGTCGATCCTTGAAGTGGGAAGGCGCCAACAATAGATCTGAATCTGAGAATCCAAATATACCTCCTTTCAATGGCGCCGCACGCGGCGCGAAGCCGCGGCCCGCCCCGCGGGCCCCGCGCGGTTTTGCCTGCCCCGAGGGAGGGCCCGCCCGTTCCGTTCCCCGGGGCCGCGGGGCGCGGCGCGCCAAGGTCTCCGCTCTCGCACGAGGAGGAGGAGGAGGAGGAGGAGGAGGAGGAGGAGGAGGGGGAGGAGGAGGAGGAGGAGGAGGAGGCACGAAAGTGCGCGCGGTGGAGACGCGTCCGGAGACCCAGACCTCCAACGCCTCCAGAACATCGAGGCGGAGGTCTTTCAGTGTTTCCGTCGTGCATTTTGGGGCCCTCACTGCGCCTCGGGGCCGGCAAAAAAACGGCCGGGGACGAGACGCCGGCCCTAGGGAAGCGGTCGAGAGGTCGGAGGTCCGTGGTCGGAGAGGTGGGGGGCCCGCGCCTCGAAAAACCGAGGCGCCGGATGTCTGGAGGGAGAGGGTTATGGGGGCCACGTGCGAGCCCTACCCCTGCCCCCCACGAGTTCTGAGGGGGAGGGTGGGGTTCACTTCGCTCGGGAGCTCCCGAATGGAGTGAGCCCCGCCCTCCCCCCCAGAAATCGTGGGGGGTAGGGGTAGGGTTCGCATGTGGCCCCCTAGAGGGGCCCTGGAAATGTCCCGCCGCTTTCGGACCCGGGGGGGGGCCCACAGGCCCCGTGGCCGCCAAAAGCGGCCTGGGCTGAAGGAAGAGAGCCCCCGGTCCCAGGGCCCGCTACCCCGAGGACCACATGCCTTCATGGCGAAACGTGCAGGATCCGTCGACCTCGGATAGGAAAGTCGGGCCGAGTCGCAGCGTGCGTCGGGCCGGGCAGCATCGGCACGGAATCGCAGTCGGGCGAGGTCGGCTGCGCCAGAATGCGCAGCAACGCCATGCGAGCATGGGGCCGCATCGGATCGCAGCAATTTCGGACTCGAACCCGATCGGGCCAGCCGCCTTTGAGATCAAATGGATTGGATCGAAACAGGCCCTGTACCGAGAGCGGCCTGCGCAGGTACTGCAACACTGGTTGCAAGCGCAGCCAGAGGGCTCGAAGCAACCAGAGCCATTTTGTTAGCCAAGGGCAGCACGCGGGAAGCGCGGTTTTCACTGCGGCCTGTGAGTGACCTGGAACTCGCCCGCGCTGGCGTTCGCACCTCTTCTTGCTGATCGTCCTCGTCGTTGTCATCAGATTCCTCCTTCTCCTCCTCCTCCTCCTCCTTATCCTCCTCCTCCTCCTCCTTCTCCTCCTCTTCCTCCTCCTGACTTCGCACATAAATCACCAGCAAGCCTGCAGCGGTTGCCAGTGCCAAGGCACGCGCGCACTGAAGAGGCGCTCCCACTTGGCAGCACTCGACTGCGCAGCATCAGCGAGAAACTCGCGCAATGCACCTTTGAATTGTGACAGCGTGTTCGCAGCCTCGACGCTGGCGTAAGTTTGTTGATAATTATGACCAACCCAACCAGCGAGTTTTGTTGTAATCTGCATGACACGAATTTGGCAAGGCAAAGTCGTTCCAGCACCCGTCGGAACACTCGATCAGCTGCAAACGATGTATATCTGGCTGGTTCGCTATCGTCTGCGAGTCGAGCCTGACTGTTTGAAATGCTTGGCGTTTCCCCAGGACGGATCTGTGAATCAGGCCAAGCATCGCTATTTCCCATCCAGAAGACATAGGAACAAGCCCGATCACCGAGTGGTCATGCTTCGCTAACCCCAGCAGCCTTGGCCAGCGTTCCCTGGACATTGCACCATGGTTCAAAGCCTCCAAGAACTTGAAGACGTGGTAAATTGCCGAAATCCGATACTTGCGTTCTGGACAGCAAGACCAACTGCACACCAGTATCGTCCGCCACCGTGCCTTCAGCACGTAGTGGAGTGCCCTAAGACTCCTGCACCCCTGAGACTTGAAAGGCCAGCGTCCCGAGACCTGAGAGGCAGAGGGGCTGTGGGGTTCTGAAGGACCCGGAACCCCACTTTTCCAGCCGCTCTTGGCAAGAAAGCTCCCCGAATTCCCAGGAGGTCCCGGGAGTTCTTGGGAACACCTGGGAACTCCCGGGAGTGGGTTTTCAGGACCGCCCCCACCTCCCCAGCTGTTCTTTGGAGTTACCGGGAACTCCGGGGAGTTCCTGGGAGTTCTTCGGAGCACTTGTAATCCAAGAGGGACCCAAGAAGGCCTAGATTCGTCGAAAGATCGTTCCAAGACGCCCAAGCTCGTCTCCAGACGGCCCCAGACGCCTCTAAGACGCCCCAGAGGCCACCAAGAGCACTCCCACGAAGGCCCCAAGAGGAAAAACCCATTGAATTGTCGTTGATTTCTGATAGATGATTGATTTTTGTCTTTTCGGCTTCCTGGCGCTGCGAGGCGGCCCAAGAAGCCCAAAAGATCGCCCCCGAACGGCGTACGAGTCCCCCAGAAAGGCACCGAGATGGCCCAAGAGGTTCCCCAGACGGCCCGAAAGGCCTCCAAGACGCCCCAAAAGAGCGCCAAGAACGCCCCGTAAGGGCTTCAGAGAGGAAAGGAGCACCAACACACTTTCGAGTTCACTCCCCCAGAAGACCTCCAGAAGGCTCCAAAAGGCACCCCCAAGAGGCCCCCCAAGAGGCCCGAAGAGGCCCCAAGGAAGCCCCAAGAGGCTCCCAAAAAACTCCCAAGAGAGGCCCAAATTGCCATCAAACTGCCTTTCAGGGCGCTCGAAAGTCCTCCTAAGAGATCCCACGAAGAATGCATGAGGATATCGAGCCACTACCCCAGCACAGTGGCGAGATTGGCCGCAGGCCACTTAGTTATATTTACGAACCCTCAAAACATTACATGTTCAACGGCAACCGTTTGCGAACTGGAGCACCGAATCGGTCATGGTAAATGTGCTAACAAAGCGCACGCCCAATAAATCGATATGTTCCCACGCACGGGTGATACCTGGACAACATCTGTGTGTGTTGATCCCTTGCTGGCGTCAAAGAAGACGTGGTCCGTTGCATCCTCCGCTGATGGAGCTCATGTTGACATGCATCCACGTCGCGGAAGCACGGCCAGAGGTGGAACACCGCCCGCACGATACCTATTGCTGGGCCATGTCGCCTGGCCAACCGACTGAATCCACAGTGCACGGCGCCCAAGACAAATGAGGTCGTTTCCATATTTCTCCTCCTCCTCCTCCTCCGCACCCTCGTCGTCCTCCTCCTCCGCCTCCTCCTCATCCACCCTCTCTTGGTGTGAGAACACAACACATGTGCCCCATCTCTGATAGGAGACGAAGGCGACAACGAGCACGGCGGCGACGCCGACGACGACGACCACCACCACCACCACCAAGACGAAGACGACAGCGGGGGCGACGACGACGACGACGACGACCACCACCACCACCACCACCACCACGACGACGACAACGACGCCGCCGGCGGCGGCGGCGGCGACCGCGACGACGGCGACGACGACGACGACGACGGGGGCGGCGACGGCGACGACGACGACGACGACCACAACGGCGGCGGCGACAACGGCGGCGGCGGCGCGACGGCGGACGGCCCACGGCCCACGGCCGAGGGCGGAGGCCGCGGCCTCGGTGCCCGCCGCCGCCGCCGCCCCCGGATTTTGCCAGGTCGCGCAGCTCCTCGGGCGGCGGCGCGCGCGCGCGCCGCGCCCGCGCAGCGCCCTCCGTCCCGGGGAGCAAAAAGAAGCGCCCGTCGGGCGCCCGCCAGTCGGGGGCGTCCGCGAGGGAGAGCGCCCGAGAGGAGGGGGGCATCCAGGAGGGCAGGCCTCCAGGAGGGGGGCGTGCAAGAGGGGGGCGTCCAAGAGGGGGGAGCGTCCAAGAGGGGGGCGTCCAGGAGCGGGACGTCCAGGAGCGGGGCGTCCGGGAGGGGGATTGCAAGTCATGGCCGGAAGCACGTGCGCGGACAAGGGGGGGGGCGTGGGACGCGTGGAACGAAGAAGAGAGCCCTGAAATTCGGGGAGATATCATGGCACTGGCCGTGATATGTCCACACACACACACGCACATCCCTAGTCATCGCCCCGCTCTTGGCCGCCCCCGAGCCTCAGCGTGCCGCGTCAGGAAGTGTATCGTTTTGGCACGAAGCGCCCAGGAGTAACACGCGATGGCTGCAAGACGACGCGCGCGTCACTGATACGGCTTCTCCAGTCCGCCACGGCGGCAGCCTTCGGAGGGGTCCCTCGGACGGCCGTCGTTCGGCGATGGTCAGCTCAGAGCATGTGTTGGCACCAACGTGAACTTGTCCACCGAGGCGAGCGGTGCAGAAAGAGCCGGCGCAGGCTGCGAACTGTGCCGAGCCCGTCAACATGAGGCAAGCGGTGCAGAAAGAGCCGGCGCAGGCTGCGCGCTGTCGGTGGAGCTGGCCCAGGCAGACACACCTCCTCCTCCTCCTCCTCCTCCTCCTCCTCCTCCTCCTCCTCCTCCTCCTCCTCCTCCTCCTCCTCCTCCTCCTCCTCCTCCTCCTCCTCCTCCTCCTCCTCCTCCTCCTCCTCCTCCTCCTCCTCCTCCTCCTCCTCCTCCTGGCTGACACACGTCTGGAGGATCATCGACCCGTCCGGCGGTCTCGAGGGGGCCCTCCGCGGGCGGCGGGCGGACTCGCCAGAGCCCGGAGGGCCGCGGCGTCGACGAGTGCGAGGACCGATCCAGCTCTTGAGCCCAAGCCGCCAGCAGTCGACTCGATGACGAACGAACAACACACACCCATACCCATAGGGGGGGTCGTCGGTAGGAGGACTGGCTGTGGGTGTGGGTGCGGGTTGTCGGACCCTGGGGAACGCTCCCGTTCGAGCGGGGACCCCCATCCGACAACACGCACCCATATCCCTCTCCGATCCTCCTATGGGTATGGGTGTGTATTGTTGGTTCGTCGACTCAAGATCAAGATGGGTTCACCGGGGAACTTGGATTTACCCCTCGACCTCACCCGCATTGCGACTCCCACGAGCCTGCCAAGATCTCGAGCCAGCTCCACGACTCGTGTGCAGCTCGAGGTCTGGTAAACTTCCAGATGGACCGTGGGCCCTTCTCTCGCCCTCTGCGCTGCGACGCCATGGAAGCAGTGCACATTTGCAGGTTGAGCCGCATTCTCTATCCGCAGTAAGGCCGTGCCGTGGCTCAGAAGACGGGGGAGACCATGACCAAAACTGAACGCGGAAACGTCGTGTCGATCTTGGTCACTGCCAGTGTTGGCCAGCGTCGCTCCGTGCATCACCCTCGCGGGTCGGCGACCTCCTCCTCCTCCTCCTCCTCCTCCTCCTCCTCCTCCTCCTCCCCCTCCTCCTCCTCCTCCTCCTACTCCTCGAGGCCAGGAGCGGCACGGGCAGGAACGAGAGCGAGAGCATGAGGAGAGCCGACGGGGGCCGCGGCGCGAGGAGCACAGACGGCAGCGGCAGCGGGAGCTCGAGCACGAGGGGGCAGCAGGAGCACCAAGGATCGAGGTGTCGGCCCGAGGGGTCGGAGGGTCGTCGAAGGGTCGAGGGTCGGAGGGGAGGAGGAGGAGGAGGAGGAGGAGGAGGAGGAGGAGGAGGACGACGACGAGGAGGAGGAGCATCTGCAGTAGGAGCAGGATCCAAGGGGGGGGAGACAGACGGGGCAGCTCCTGGGACACCGGCTGGTTGGCGCTCTCCATGACCTCGGAGGCGCCAGCGCGACAGCAAAGGAGGAGGGCTGGGCCGCCGATGGACCGATTGGACTCCTGACAATCAAAAGCAGCTGCGGCATGCCCGCTTGGTCTTGCAGCAACTGAAGCGGCGCGCGTCGAGGTCCTGCCACCGAGGCTCACAGATGCAGCACGATGCCAGCCACGATCGGCAGCACATGTTTTCTCACCGCATGGACGCGTCGATTCCGCTCTCGCTCCTCCCGCCTGCCCCCTTACACCCGTCCCTCCACCCTTCTCCCTCCTCCCACGCTTTTCTTCTCCTCCTCCATTCAACCCAGACGCTCATATTCCGTCTCCCGCCACCCCCTGTTCTTCCACAGTCTCCTACGTATCCCCGTCCTCCTCGGGGCAACGACAACGACGACTACTACTACTACGCCTACGAACACGGCTACGACTGCTACTACTACCACTACTACTGTTACTCCTGCAACTACTGCTACTACTACTACTACTACTACCACCACCACCACCACCACCACCAAAACCACCACCACCACCACCACCACCACCACCACCACCACCACCACCACTACTACTACTACTACTACTACTACTACTACTACTACTACCACTACTACCACTACTACTACCACTACTACTACCAATACTACTACTACTACTACTACTACTACTACTACTACTACTACTACTACTACTACTTGCTACTACTACTAACTACTAATACCTACTTACTCCTACCTACTACTACGAGGCGGCGGCGGCGGCGGCGACGACGACGACGACTGGCGACGACTTGCTTGCTGCTGTAGCTGCTGCTAGTAACTACTACTACTACTACTACCACCACTACTACTACTACTACTAACTACTACTACTACTACTATACTACTACTACTACTACTATCTACTA
>CAUYUJ010000480.1:0-17478 GCA_963575745.1 Prorocentrum cordatum
CGGCGTCGGCGTCGGCGTCGGCGTCGTCGTCCTCGTCGTCGTCGGCGTCGTCGTCGTCGTCGTCGTCGTCGTCGTCGGCGTCGGCGTCGGCGTCGGCGTCGGCGTCGTCGTCGCCGCCGCCGCCGCCGCCGCCGTCGTCGTCGACATCGTCGTCTTCTCTGTCCGTCACCCGTCACCCGTCGTCCGTCGTCCGTTGTCCGTCGTCCTCGTCCTCGTCGTCGTCCTCGTCCCCATTTTGGCTCAAGCGGCTTCTCTGCACGACGTCACCGATTCTTCCAAGCCGCACTCTGGTCACGTCCGTTTCGCCGGCTCCGTCGCCGTCGTCGTCGTCGCCGCCGCCGTCGCCGTCGTCGTCGTTGCCGCCGCCGCCGTCGTCGTCGTCGTCGTCGTCGTCGTCGTCGTCGTCGTCGTCGTCGCCGCCCTCGTCGTCGTCGTCGTTGTCGTCGTCGTTGTCGTCGTCGTCGCCGTCGTCGTCGTCGTCGTCGTCGCCGTCGCCGTCGCCGTCGCCGTCGTCGTCGTCGTCGTCGTCGTCGTCGTCGTCGTCGTCGGCGTCGGCGTCGGCGTCGGCGTCGGCGTCGGCGTCGGCGTCGGCGTCGGCGTCGGCGTCGTTATCGTCGTCGTCGTCGTCGTCGTCGTCGTCGTCGTTGTCGTCGTCGTCGGTGTCGGCGTCGGCGTCGGCGTCGGCGTCGGCGTCGGCGTGGCGTCGGCGTCGGCGTCGGCGTCGGCGTCGGCGTCGGCGTCGGCGTCGGGGCCAGCGTCGGCGGCGGCGGCGGCGGCCGTCGTCGTCGACATCGTCGTCTTCGTTGTCCGTCACCCGTCACCCGTCGTCCGTCGTCCGTCGTCCGTCGTCCTCGTCCTCGTCGTGGTCCTCGTCCCCATTTTGGCTCAAGCGGCTTCTCTGCACGACGTCACCGATTCTTCGAAGCCGCACTGTAGTCACGTCCGTTTCGCCTGATACCGGCACTTTGTGCTACCAGGTTCACTCACCAATGTTCCCCCAGGTGCTGACGCTCCGATGTTCGCCCTTGACGATGAGGGCGCCGACGTGAACGCTGCCAAAGTCATGGAATGCGTTTCGTTCAGTGGTGATGCGGGAGTCGCCGCTGCTCTAGGGCAACCCGCGCCTCATCCAGGATATCCAGACCCGTTGGCAGGCTACAGAGTACCCATAGTAAACCTCCAGGCGCTTCCTTCGGGCCGAGTGTCGTTAGCACGCCACAGAAGCCCGCCGACCTTCCCCATGACCTCGACCCAACGTAAGCCAAACCACTCTCGGCCCTACCAGCAGACTTTCGCAGCGTGCTGGGCTAGACTGCCGCGCCCCTTGGGACCAAGATCGAGACCGTCAACCAAAGGGTGGCCCACACGGGTGGAGATGTGGCTACGTTGAAACATGTTATTTCCAGTTTGAAGCCTAGACTCACAGTCGTCGAGCCAGGCGCCCAACACAGCGGAGCGGCTCCCTTGGTGGCCACGATCGACAACGGAGGTTCAGATAACGCGACCGTCGCCCTTCCGGTCCTTCGACTCCCCATGGGCCAGAGGAAGGCGCTGCACACAGGGGGTTGGATCTACCCGGAGGGTGCCGAGCTCTTGGCCGAGAAGCGCATGATCTTGACAGAGGCCCACATCCAGGGCGTCTCAAAGGCGTTCGCGGCTGGCTCGTACACGGACCGCGTGGACCGAGAGTGCCAGGACAAAGATCCGATGTGGAAGCGTTTGGTTCGGATGAGGGGTGATAAGTTCGCCAGCGCGCCCACAGAAATACCGATAGCCCTGGACATGGTCGACCAGAACACGAGGGGAAGCTATGGCATGGCATCGACAGGTATACGGATGAAGCTTCCTGTTTTGCGATGGGCCTCTTCCGGCCGTGGGAGCTCATGCTGCTCGCGCGGGCAAGCTTTGTGCTATCTGCGCTCACCTCGATCCCGAAACCAACAATCACCTCCCCTACGCCCAAGTCCTCCTCGATTGCGAGCAGCTGATCCAATCGACGTCAGCTCATTCTCGATCCGTCCCCAAGTCAGACCACCCTTCTATTGTGAAATCTGGAGTGCCCATACCGCAACCCTCCGCCCGTTTTCCTCTTTTTGGGCCTCCTGCGGGGCCTTCGTCGCCACCGCTGGATTCGCTTCGAGATCCTGGTCACAACGCACCCCGGGAGGTTTGGGGAGTAGCGGTGTCGATACCTGGCGTTTTTCTTAATTCTTGCGAGATTCTGATCGGCCATCGAAATCGTCTCCTCGTGTACGCTGGCGCTGGGGTCGAAACTCTTTGTGCGGGGCTGGGAACTTGCCTTGTGTGGGTATGTCATGAGGCATGATCATCGGCGCGTTCTGCTTGATCCATTGGGAAGAATGTAGAGGCGAGTGAAGAGGATGAAAGGAAGTGGTGGGTGACCATGACCACACACCTTCATTTTTCTTTCTCCTGCGGAGGCCCAGATTCGAGGGGCCATCGCCGAGGGGATTCTGGTGGACAGGATGGTGATGATAGTAATGCTGATGGTGAAGATGATGGTGATGATGATATCTGATGATGAGGAGGAGCAGGGAGGGGAGGAGGAGGAGGAGGAGGAGGAGGAGGAGGAGGAGGAGGAGGAAAGGAGGAGGAGCAGGAGGAGGAGCAGCAGGAGGAGGAGGAGGCGGAGGAGCAGGGGGGAACAGGAGGAGGAGGAGCAGGAGGAGGAGGAGGGAGGAGGAGGAGGAGGAGGAGGAGCAGGAGCAGGACCAGGACCAGGACCAGGAGGAGGAGGAGGAGGAGGAGGAGGAGGAGGAGGAGGAGGAGGAGGGGAGGAGGAGGAGGAGGAGGTCGAGAAGCAAGACGAATCTGTGGCGGTGGCAGTGTTGGTGATTCTGATGATCCCGCGGGCTCCGGCGATGCCGAGTGGAGGCGATGTGACTGTCTCGACCAGAGGCTGTAAAAGCGGGGGGGGGAGGGGCGGGAGGGAAAGATGGGGAGGGCGGGAGGGGCGGGAGGTGCGGGAGGGATGGAGAAGAATGTTTGTGAGTGGCAGGAGTGAGGGACGGGAAGGAAGGGGGGGGGGGAAGGGGGGAGGGAGGGGGATGGAAGGGGCGGGACGGCGGGAGGGAGGGGCGGGCAGGCAGGGAGGGGAGGAGCAGGGGCGAGGCTGGGCCGGAGCGGGGCGGGAGGGCCGCCGTCCACGGCGCGGGAGCAGGAGTCGCGGCGCGCGAGGGCGCAGTTCGAGCAGGCTCTGGACGCCACCGAGATGGAGCGCGCGGCCCTCCCGCCTTCGTGCGCCCGCCGCCGCCAAAAGGGCGGCGGGTGCTGTCGGGGTGGGGGCGGGGGGCACGCGGTGGGGGTGAGGATGGAGGAGGGAGATGAGGAGCTCCTTTGCACCTTTCCTTTTGCCCGGCTTTTTTCCGCTGCGCCCGCCAGGTTATTTGCTAGTTCCATTGCGCTAGGTCGTTTGTCTTCAGCCGCCAGTCGCCACGATCATCCGATTCAGGTCTGCGCTGGCTGCGAGTCGTGCGTCCTCCCCGACTCGGTTGGCGATTGCGCCATGGGCATTCGGACTCAAGGGTGGGCTGTCCACTGGGCTTGCATGCGCACGGCATCGGGAAGGCATGTTATTTCGAACTGCCTCTCAGCATCGCATCACGCTACATATTTGCCTCAAGGATTTCTTACTGTACACACGTTCGCGTTCTGATTATTATCAGTGGATCGGTTATTTGCAGGGAGCTGTAAGTTGTACGCTAACATGGAAGGCTGTCCCATTCGTAGCGGAGCAGCGGTTCGGCAGGCTACATATTTCAGCTAGCAGATATGATGGCAGGTAATGATTGCGTGCAGAAGTTGGATAGAGTTCTTAGCCCCTGGCGGTCGCCGCCTCAGAGCACGGGGGGGAGGAATGTGGACGATGGCAAGGGAATGGAATGGAATGGAATGGCCCTATCGCGAAGCGAAGTGACACGACCGCATCGCCGACCGGTGGTGGAAATCAGTCCCATCAAAGGAGGGCCGCGGTCCCGACCGGGGCACCTCCGCCTGGCAGCCCGCGATGAGCGATGAGGTATCCCGCGCTGCGCTCGCCCGCCCGGCGGCCGTGCGCCCGTCGCCGTGCGGCACGGGGGGGGGGGGGAGGGGGACGGGGCGCGGCGGTGGGCCAAGGCAGGGCAGCAGGCTGTGCGCCTGCGGTCGGAGGCTCCACGGCCCGTGGGCCGGGCCAGGATGGGGGAGGGAGATGTGGGGGCACCAGCAGGTACTTCATTAGTGAATTTAATTGGTTTTTGGGTTTTAACAAATGGTCGCAGCCACGCAGAGAGCGTGCGTAGCGACGCCCCAAATGCTCGGTCTCCAGTACTTCTGCGTGGCGGCGCCCCCGCAGGCACGCAGAGGGCACGCGTGGCGACGGGGGCGTCGCCACGCAGAGCTTCTAAAGACCAAATATTTTAAAAACCAATTGTTTCCACTACCAAAGTACCCAATACCGAAACTCCCCCGACCTCTCCTCGGGTGCGTTCTGGCCAGGACTTCGAGGCGAGTCCAGCGGTGGCGACGAGGGCCTCCCAGGAGGCCCAGAGAGGGGGGAAACCGAGGGAAGGGTGGCGGTACGGGTACCTGTTCCTCCGAAGATTTGGAGGCTGGGCGCGCTGGAGGCTTGCCGCCCACTTCACCAGCAGAGCGCCCATTTTTTAACCAGATGACAGTGCTCGGCTGCTCGGCTGCGTGGTGCGTGAGCGCGGCCAGCACGCAGGCGCTGCCTCCGATCGCCCCACGCTTTGCTCTGGGGAGGGGGCGGACAAAGGCAAGGCAGCAGTCTGTGAGCCTGCGACTGAGCGACCCACAGCGGGCCAGCCGCAGCCCTTCGAAGCGAGGAGGAGCACTCGGACGTGATCCCGCAGCCCGCAGCTTGTCGTCGGGCGCCAGGCCCGCCAGGCCAGGACAGCGGCAGGAGGGGGGACGGAGTGGCGAAAGCCAGGGATACGCGAACGACGTCCAGGTGTCCAAGAATGCGTTGTGAAAGGAATCCTCAGGGCATGCTCGAAGGCCCGCAAAGGAACGTTGTAAGAGCCTTCTCTGCAACAATCGCGACAATCTAGCACCACAGAGGAAACATCAAGGAACAGCCCATTGGATACGCAACGGGGCCTTTCCACTGGATTGTTCTCAAGAAGCCTTCCACCGGATGTAGCAGAAAAGACTGTCGCATGAGAGTGTCACGAACTACACCGCTGGATGAACGCAACGGTCCGCGAAATACGACCAAACAGCTCCGCTCAAAGCCATAGCGCGTCTGCCTTGCTTGTCCTGTGGGCCTCTGCCAGGCTTAGTTGGGAGCCCTGCGAGATAGCGCTCGACTGGCGGCCGCCACCTCGGCTGAGCCGCCTGCGGACATCGCCTCGAGGGAGGAGGAGGGGGAGGTTTGAGGAGGAGGAGGAGGAGGAGGAGGAGGAGGAGGAGGAGGAGGAGGAGGAGGAGGAGGAGGAGGAGGAGGAGGAGGAGGCGGAGGAGAGGAGAGGAGGAGGAGGAGGAGGAGGAGGAGGAGGGAGGGAGGGAGGGAGGGAGGGAGGGGGGGAGGAGGAGGAGGAGGAGAGGGGAGGAGGAGGAGGAGGAGGAGGAGGAGGAGGAGGAGGGAGGAGGGAGGAGGAGGAGGAGGAGGAGGAGTAGGAGGAGGAGGAGGAGGAGGAGGGGAGGAGGAGGAGGAGGAGGAGGTGGAGGAGGAGGAGGAGCGGAGGAGAGGAGGAGAGATGGAGATGGATGATGATGATGATGATGATGATGATGATGATGATGATGATGATGATGATGATGATGATGATGATGATGATGATGAGGATGAGGATGATGATGAAGATGATGATGACGATGAGTATGATGATGATGATGAGGATGATGATGATGATGATGATGATGATGCTGATGCTGATGCTGATGATGCTGCTGCTGCTGACGCTGACGCTGCTGCTGATGATGATGATGATGATGGTGGTGGTGATGATGATGACGAGGAGGAGGGAGCGTAGGAGGAGGAGGAGGAGGAGGAGGAGGAGGAGGAGGAGGATGGGGAGGAGGAGCATGATGATGTTGTTGATGATGATGGTGATGATGAGGATGAGGATGCTGATGATAATGATGTGATGATGATGAGGACGGTGCTGATGATAATGCTTATGCGGATGTTGATGCTGATGCTGATGCTGACGATAATGATGATGATGATGATGATGATGATGATGCTGATGCTGATCCTGATGCTGATGACGATGACGATGACGATGATGATGAGGATGATGCTGATCGTGATGCTGATAATGATGTGGTTGTTGATGATGCTGATGATTATGGTACTGGTGATGATGACGACGATGATGCTGATGCTGCTGATGATGATGCTGCTGCTGATGATGATGAGGACGAAAACGATGATGATGACGATGGTGATGATGATGGTTTTGGTGGTACTGATGATGGTGATGATGTCGGTGATGCTGCTGATGATCATGTGGTCGTTGATGATGTTGATGATGGTGATGATGATGAGGAGGCGGATGAAGCTGATGATGCTGATGCCGATGTTGATGATGATATTGATGATGCTGATGCTGATGATGTTGGTAACGATGATGATTATGACGAGAATGGCGCTGCTGCTGATGATGATGCTGATGGTGCTGCGTTGGCACCAAACATTTCTCGGTCACGGAAGAGCGAAGAGACAGACGGGAGCAAGCAAACGACAGACGTGAACTACTTCGGCAGCGGGCTGACCTTCGAGACGGACGACAACATGCAGATGAGGCCGGCCTGCAAGACATCGGGCGCCAGCTAAGGGAGCTCCCAGCCGCACTCAAAGCCCAGCGACGAGCAGATAATGATGCATGCAGAGAAGAGTTCGTGAACTTAGTGGCTGAAAGTTGGGAGAAGAGAAAGTTCGCGGACGCGATGAAGTATTGGAGATTGGCAGCACGATGTCGGTTTGGAGCTAAACATAGATGATCGCAGGTTTGGACCTTTGCCTTCAGAGAGTGCCGATTGGATGCAGCAGTGGAGCAGACCTGGTCGAGAAGGCGGCGCGGGAGCGGTGGCATTAGATTGGGGGAACTGGCGACGGCAACGAGACGGACTACCACCACCCCCAGAGGCTACGGCACAGATGGAGGAACAGGCGAGCAAGGACGTGGGGAACATCGCGAGGTACGTGAGAAAAAGGCACCGAAACGGAAGGTGGTGCCACCAGACACTGCGCCCTTGGAGTTTTGGGACCTGGCCCGCAACGCGAAAGAGGAGACAACCAAGCAGAAGTTGGGGCTGGGCTTCGAGAAGCAGGTCGGTGACCAGATGCTGTTCAGGAGGGTGCTTTTCCACGGGATCCTATGGATGAGAAGGACAAGTTTGGTACCTCTGTACAGGCATATGAGCAAAGCGGTGGGCTTAGACAAGCAGAATGGCAAGGCGGCGGCAGCAGGGAGAAGAGTTACCCATTGCCTGGCCAGTATGGTAAAGCGTTCTATTCGAAGAAATTAACCTTCCACTCCGTCGCCGCAGGGTTAATGCTTCGTGCAAGGGCGGCGGCGAGAAGGATCGATCATGACATCTCAAGTACTCAGTTGGCGTTTGGCGCATGGGGGATGGAGCTTCGCAGTCACAATGAAGGACCCCCAGAATGCGTTCAGCTCGGTGAGGTGGCAAGCGCTGGACAAGTCAGCTGAGGAGAACACGGACGCACAGGATGAGGACTTGTGCAAGCAGAGGTACAGGGATATGGTCGTGGACTTGCCCACGCCAGAGGGGGTCCACGCAGTGAAGGTCGGCGACGGCTTGATGATGGGTGACCAATTCAGCGTAGATTCGGAAAGATGGACCGCCCGACTACGAGAAATACAACCCGCGGAAAATCTCTTGGTCTGCGAGTGGGATGGTATGCCAAACATCGATCTCGGGCTTCACCTGTGCGCTGACGACCTTAGCAGGCACCGCCTACTTGTTATTGGGACGACGATGAAGGACATGGTGGACACGGGGCGAGGAGCTCGACGGGGCGCTGGGGGAGGTGGGCATGAGACGGAGAGGCAGGGCGTTGGCTCCGCGGAGTGCGAGAGGCGGTTGAAGCTGAAGGGCCAGGGCGAGCGCGGCATTCAGGGCGATATTAACGACGTCGCGAGGTACCTGGGCCCCCCACATTGCCCCCAAGTGCACAGCAGAGTTCGAGATTCCGAGGCGGTGCGAGGCGGCGAGGACGGCCTTCTACTCGATGGGCGCGTTCTGGATCTTATCGACACCATGGCGATGGAAGAGAGTGGTATTCCAGGGAGCAGTGATGGGAGCGATCCTGTCGGGAATGGGGTGCTTCATGCTTTCTGAGGCTCAACGCCGGCGATTAGACCGCTGCTTGGCCAGTCTTGTGCGCATTGCGATGGCAGGCGGAGCAACTCAGCGGCTCGACGGTGGCGGCGTGGAAAGCACGGCGACGGGGCAGGTGCCGGCGTGCCGGAAGCTGGCGGATACGAAGACAGAGTTATTGGTGCGCAGGCTGAGGTTGTACCAGAGTTGGGCTCGACGACATTGGCATCGCGCGCGGCTGCTCTCCGCGCTCTTCGTTGATCTACCTGGCATCAACGCTGTGGCGCCCTGCACGGATCATGGGCTTTTGCGGTCTGCATCTCCGTGGACAGCGCGAGGGGGGACAGACGTGGCCGAAGCAGACAACGCGATGGAAGACGACGCCGAGGACCTGGGGGATCTCAGTCAGGCACGTTGGACACTGGAGGCAGACCGTGATTTGGCCAAACAGTTTGTGCTATTGGATTTTGCTAAGGTGCGTGCGAGCAAGCACGCGGTATCTGTGCCACCTCCAGGGGCGCAGCAAGCCGAGCGGGCATCAGACCACGCCGGCGCAGATCACGACGAGGAAGACTGCTTGAGGAACATAGTCGTATGCGGCGTGAGACTGGAAGACGGCAGCCTTTGCATTGAGAGGTTCCCGACGCGCAGGCAGCTGCTGCGCCATCAGCGTAGCGCGCATGATGTTCGAAACCTGTGCCACATTCTGACAAAGAACAGCCGGTGCGTCGTCTGTGAGCGGATATTCGTGGGACAGAGGTCAGCAGCAAAGCATCTGGAGAGGAGTGTGCAGAGGGGATGGCATGGAAGGTGTGAGAGCAGAGCTATTCGGGCACTGCAAGTTCCTGTGTCGTTCTCGTGCGACCTGTGCGAGTTTGAGGGTGGGAGCTGGGGCGACTTCACTGCGGATAAACCTGGGCAGCGAAGCGATGGCAGACGACGTCGGGATGCCAGGCTGAAGCGAGGTGCGGACCCGACTGGGCCCCCTGGATCGGATGGGGCACGACCGCCCATGGAGAACAAGCTGAAGGGAAAGGGCGGCGGCGATGGCGGGAACCATGGTGGCGGCGGCAGGGGCGCTGGAGGCATGGCCGACCTGTGCAAGGCGACGGCGAAGCTCTATGGCAGCGGCGAGGCAGGTGGCGGCTCTGGAGGCGCGCGTCTACGACAACGCTGGCAGTCAGCGAGGCCAAGGGCATGCTGGGCGAGGAGCTGGTGCGAGGAGGGCAAGAGTGCGACGCGGAGAGCAAAGAGATGAAGGCCGGGCAGATCAAGGGCGAGGCAGTAGATTTCAAGACGCGGGGCAGCCCTTGCATTCGCATCTCCTGCAAAGCGGTGCTTTGGGCAGTGGGGCGGACGGGGCCGCGGAGCGACGCGGCGACCCAGAACCCGACGGTGCACAATATTCTCATGCTGTGCTGGAAGGAGCACGTGATGGTGAGGTCCCCCAAGCAGCTGGAGTACGATTGCTTCCAGTTCCATTGCCGCAAAAGCAGGGCGGGCGACGACAAAGAGGAGAAGGGCGGCGTACTGTCGATGGCCTTCGCGAGGCAGGGGGCGGGCTCAGTGGTGGGGCCCACCTTGTGGACGTGCATCAAGGAGCTGGGGGCGCTCGCGGGCGCGGCTCCACGGGGGCCACTCGAACGCGAGGCGTCGAAGTGCCTGGCGGCGGTGACGGGAAAGGCAAAAGGGGGCCTGAGTGGACTTGAGTGCAACGAGAGGCTGCGCGACTTGATTTAGCGGGGGTTTGTCCCGCCCAGCGTGCTGACAGGAAAAGGGGCGGGCCGAGCATTTCAGACTTGTATATCGCCCCTGCTTCCGCATATTCCTGTGGCTGTGCTGCCTAGAAGAGGAGGAGGAGGAGGAGGAGGAGGAGGAGGAGGAGGAGGAGGAGGAGGAGGAGGAGGAGGAGGTCGGGACCGTAGTCGGGGGGGTCGTGGTCGTGGGAGGGCGGGGAAAGGAAACGGCGAGGGCCAGCCAGGGTAGGAGTGGCTTGGTTCACCGCGCAGTGGCTTTGGGCGGGGGGCTGCTGGTCGGATGCCGTTCGGGGCCCGACTATCAGTGCCTGCCCAAGGCCGAGGCGGGGCGAGCTGAGCCGAGAGTTTCGGAGGGTGGTCCTCCGAAGTGGGGTGCCCACGTGCCTGCGCGCCGATACGGGTGGGCCGCCCTGCATGGAGGCAGCGCGGGCCTGGGCCCGAGTGGCCAGGCCTCGGAAAACAACAAAACATCATTGTTTTCTGTCCGCTCGCGAAGAGCGATGCTCCAAGGCCCTGGTCTTTCAAGAGCCGCCTTCTAGAAGACCGCCCCAATGGAGCTATTCGATTCGATTCGATGGTGCTGATGCTGATGATGATCATTGTGATTATGATGATGATGATGGTGGTGATGATGCTGATGCTGATGGTGCTTATGACGACGATGATGCTGATGATGTGGCTGCTGATGATGACGATGGTGATGATGCTGGTGCTGGTGATGATGGTGACGATGCTGGTGATGATAATGATGACGAGGAGGATGAGGAGGGGGGATAATGCGGAGGAGGAGGGGGAGGAAGAGGAGGAGGGAGAGGAGGAGGAAGATTAGGAGGGGGAGGACAACGAGGAAGAGGGGGAGGAGGAGGAGGCGGAGGAGGAGGAGGAGGAGGAGGAGGAGGAGGAGGAGGAGGAGGAGGAGGATGACGAGGAGGACGAGGAGGAGGATGAGGAGGAGTAGGAGGAAGAGGAGGTGGAGGAGGAATAATGAGGATGAGAAGGACGAGGAGGAGGAGGAGGAGGAGGAGGAGGAGGAGGAGGAGGAGGAGGAGGAGGAGGATGAGGAGGATGAGGATGAAGTTGGCGGAACACATGGGCAATGGTGACGATGAGGAGGTGGAGGAGCAACAGCATGATGATGTGGAGCATCAGAATGGCGCGGACGAGGAGGTGAAGAAGTGGATGCAGAGGATGATGAGGAGGAGGCGGAGGAACAGAAGGAGGAGGAGGTCGAGGAAGAGGATGATTATGATGCTGATGCTGGTGTTGATGATGATGATGATGATGATGATGATGATGATGATAATGATGATGATTATGTTGCTGATGACTATGATGATCCTGATGGTGGTGATGATAATGCTGATGCTGACCATGATGATGATGCTGATGATGGTGATGATGATACTGTTGCTGATGATGCTGCGGCTGATGCTGATGAGGGTGGGATTGGTGATGATGGTGATGATGCTGATGATGGTGATGGTGCTGATGGCAATGATGATGACGACAATGCTGATGATGAGGATGATGCTGCTGATGACGATGCTGATGATGATGCTTCTGCTGATGATGATGCTGACCATGCTGTTGCTGATGGTGATGCGGATTCTGCTGACGATGCTTATGATGTTGGTGATGTTGATGCTGGCGATGATCGACAATGATGATGCCGATGTTGATGCTGCTGATGATGATGACGATGACCATGTTGATGATGATGCTGATGATGCTGATGATGTTGACGATACTGCTGATGGTGATGCTTGTGATGATACTGATGATGGTTATGATGCTGAGGGTGATGATGATGCTGATGATGATGATGCTGAGGATGATGATGCTGATTGTGCTGATGATGATGATGATGATGATGATGATGATGTTGGTGATGACAATGTTGATGATGCTGCTGCTGATGGTGACGGTGATGATGCTGCTGATGATGCTGCTGATGATGTTGGGACTGATACTGATACCGATGATGATGCTGATGATGTTTGATGCTGATGCTGATGATGCTGCTGACGATGCTGATGCTGCTGACGATGCTGGCGATGATGATGCTGATGATGATGATGCTGATAATGATGATGATGATGATGATGATGATGATGATGATGATGATGATGATGATGATGATGCTGCCATTTATGATGGTGACAAGTGTGCCGATGCCGATGCTGATGATGATTGTGATGATGGTCATGATGATGGCGATGCTGATCATTCTGATGCTGTTTATGATGATGATGCTGATGCTGATGATGCTGATGCTGATGATGCTGATGCTGATGATGATGATGAATGATGATGAGTTGATGCTGATGCTGCTGATGATGCTGTTGATGATGATCATGATGATGATGCTGATGCTGATGATGTTGATGATGACGGTGCTGACGACGATGATGATGCTGCTGCTGATGATGATGCTGATGATGATGATGATGATGATGATGATGATGATGATGATGATGATGAGGAGGAGGAGGAGGAGGAGGAGGAGGAGGAGGAGGTGGAGGGGAGGAGGAGGACGAATAAGAGGAGGAGGAACAGGAGGAGGAGGAGGAGTAGGAGGAGGCGGAGGAGGAGGAGGATGAGGAGGTGGAGGAGGAGGAGGAGGAGGAGGGAGGAGGGAGGGGCGGAGGAGGCGGAGGAGGAGGAGGAGGAGGAGGAGGAGGAGGAGGAGGAGGAGCAGGAGTAGGAAAAGGATGAGGGGGAGGAGGAAGACAATAATGACGAGGAGGAAGAGGAGGAGTAGGAGGTGGAGACGCAGAGAGGAGGAGGAGGTGGATGATGAAATACATGATGCTAGTCCGGCTGATGATGATGCTGATGATGCTGCTGATGATGATGATGATGATGATGCTGAATCTGATGATGAGGATGACGATGATGATGCTGAGGATGCTGATGATGCTCATGATGATGCTGATGCTGCTGACGATGATGCTGCTAAATATGATGATACTGTTGATGATGATGCTGATGATGCTGATGATGTTGACGATGCTGCTGCTGATGAGGATGATTCTGCTGATGCTGAGGATGATGCTGATGCTGATGATGACGATGACGATGATGTTTCTGATGGTGGTGATTGATGATGCTGACGCTGACCATGATGGTGATGATGATGATGATGATGATGATGATGATGGTGATGATGCTACTGATGATGATGCTGCTGCTGATGCTGATGATGCTGATGCTGATGATTATGGTAGTGAATATAGTGCTGCTGCTGGCGATTGTGATAATGATGCTGACGATGCTAATGACGATGATGATGCTGATCATGTCGGTGATGACGATGCTGATGATGTTGTTGCTGCTGGGGATGATGTAGATGTAGATAACGATGCTTATGATGATGCTGATGATGATGATGCTGATGATGACGATGACGAATATGATGATGATGATGATGATGATGATGATGATGATGATGATGATGATGATGATGATGATGATGATGATGATGATGATGATGATGATGATGATGACGATACTGGTGGTGATGATGCTGATGCTGATGCTGATGTTGATGCTGATGCTGATGATTATGATGATGATGATGATGATGATGATGATGATGATGATGATGATGATGATGATGATGATGATGATGATGATGATGATGATGATGATGGTAATGAGGGGGACGACGAGGAGGAGGAGGAGGAGGAGGAGGAGGAGGAGGAGAAGGACGATGAGGAAGAGGAGGAAGAGAAGGAGGAACAGGAGGAGGAGGAAAAGGAGTAGGAGGAGACGGAGCAACATGAGGTGGAGGAGGCGGAAGAGGAGGAGGAGGCGGAGGAGGAGGAGGAGGTTTAGGAGGAGGAGGAGGATGGGGAGGACAAGGAGGAGGAGGTGCAGGAGGAGCAGGAGCAGTAGCAGGAGCAGTTGCAGGAGCAGGTGCACGATGATGCTGCTGCTGATGATGATTCTGCTGATGATGATGCTGATGGTGCTGATGATGATGCTGATGATGATGACGATGATGATGATGCTGATCTTGATGATGATTATGATGATGATGCTGATGATGATGATGATTCTGATAACGATGATGATGCTGATGATGATTATGATGATGACGATGATGATGCTGATTATGATGATGCTGATGATGATAGTGATGATGATCATGACGATGATGATGACGATGCTGATGCTGATGATGATGATGCTGCTGATGATGATGCTGTTGATGATGATGCTGATGATGATGATGATGATGATGATGATGATGATGCTGATGCTGTCGATGATGATGATGATGATGCTGATGATGATGGTGAGGACGATGATGATGATGATGATGATGATGATGATGATGATGAGGAGGAGGAGGAGGAGGAGGATGATGATTATGATAGTGGTGATGGTGATGGTGATGGTGATGGTGATGGTGATGGTGATGATGATGATGATGATGATGATGATGATGATGATGATGATGATGATGATGATGATGATGATGATGATGATGATGATCGTCAGGTGAGGGGGTGAGATCGAAGTGGAACGGAGAGCCCCCCTACCGGGAAATGGGATTCGGTTTCGTGTTCGTGCGTGCCGTGCGTGCGGGCGAGGCGAAGCTGCGTGGGCGGGCGAGAAGAAAGTCTCCTCCGGCTGAAGCGCGGCCGGACCAAATGATTCCTCTCCGTGGGCCGGTGCCGCGCGGTGTCCCGCCGGTGTCCCGCCTCCTGCTGAGGCGCGGCCGGACCACATGTTTCCTTTCCGGGGGCCGGTGCCGCGCGGTGTCCCGCCGATGTCCCGCCGGTGTCCTGTCGGTGTCCCGATGATGATGATGATGATGATGATGATGATGATGATGATGATGATGATGATGATGATGATGATGATGATGATGATGATGTCGATGATGTTGATGATGATGATGGTGATGGTGGTGATGATGATGGTGTCCCGATGATGATGATGATGTTGACGATGTTGATGATAATGATGGTGATGATGATGGCCATGGTGGTGATGATGATGGTGTCCCGATGATGATCTTGATGATGCTGATGTTGCTGATGATGATGATGGTGTCCCGATGATGATAATGTTGATGATTATGATGATGATGATGATGATAATGGGATGATGAGATGATGCTGATGCTGACAATGATGAAGATGATGATGATAATGATGGTGTCCCGATGGTGATGGTGATGATGAGGTTGATGATGATGATGCTGTTGCTGATCATGATGGTGATGACGATGATGGTGTCCCGATGATGATGATGATGTCGATGATGGTGTCCCGATGATGATGATGTTGAGGATGAGGATGGTGATGAGGTGATGATGTTGATTTTGATGATGGTGGCCCGATGATGATGATGCTGATGTTGATGATGATGATGGTGTCCCGATGATAATGATGTGATGATGATGATGGTGACGATGATAATGGTGTCCCGATGATGATGTTGATGATGATGATGATGTTGCTGATGATGATAATGGTGTCCCGATGCTGATGATGTTGATGATGATGTTCATGATGATGATGACGGTGTCCCGATGATGATGGTGATGATGATGCTGATGATGATGATGGTGTCCCGATGGTGATGGTGTTGATGATGATGGTGACGATGATGGTGTCCCGATGATGATGATGGTGATGATGTTGATGATGATGACGGTGATGAGGTGATGATGATGGTGTCCTGATGCTGATGATGTTGATGACCCTTGATGACGATGATGTTGATGATGATGATGATGACGTTGATTGTGAGATCGATTGTGATATCGATAGTGAGATCGATAGTGAGATTGAATGTTAGGTCGATTGTGAGATCGATAGTGAGATCGATAGTGAGATCGATAGTGAGATCGATCGTTGGATCGATTGTGAGATCGATCGAATGAAATAGATCGAGTGAGATCGATTGTGAGATCGATCGAGTGAGATCGATCGAGTGAGACCGATAGTGAGATCGATCGTGAGATCGATCGTGAGACCGATCGAGTGAGACGTTGGTTCCTCCCCCCCCGAACCTCCTTATCACCCAAAGGGTGGTCGTAGATGTACTGATAATGATGATGATAATGATGATGAAGCTGATAACGATGATGCTGATGTTGATGCTGCTGATGATGATGACGATGGTGGTGGTCATGGTGATGATGATGATGATGATGATGATGATGATGATGATGATGAAGCTGATGATGATGATGATGATGATGATGATGAGGAGGAGGAGGAGGAGATGGAGGAGGGGATGGATGATGTGATGAGATGATGCTGCTGATGATGATGATGATGATGATGCTGATGCTGATGCTGTGCTGATGCTGATGCTGATGATGATGCTTCAAGGAGGAGGGAGGAGGAGGAGGAGGAGGAGGAGGAGGAGGAGGAGGAGGAGGGAGGAGGGAGGAAAGAGGGAGGGAGGGAGGGTGGGAGGGAGGAGGGTGGGAGGGAGGGAGAGGGAGGGGGGAGGAGGAGGAGGAGGGGGGAGGGACAAGTTAGGTGCGCTCGCGTCAACATCTGACATCCTACCCCTCCCTCCCATCCCTTACCATGGCGCTGATTTTCTCTATCCGCGGACGCGTGTCGTAGCAGACCTGTGGCTCCGCGCGCGTGTGCGTAGTGGGTGGTGGTGCGCGTGCGTGCGTGCGTGTGTGCGTGGTTGTGGTTGTTGTGGTGGTGGTGTGTATGTGTGTGTGTGTGTGCGTGTGTGCGCGTGTGCTGTGGTGTGACGTGGTGTGGCGTCTTGGTGGTTTGGTGGTGGGCCAGGTGCGTACGTGCGTGATGGCGGTGGTGGTGGTGGCGGTGGTGGTGTGTGTGTGTGTGTGTCTGTGTGTGTGTGTGCGTGTGTGTGTGTGCGTGTGTATATATGTGTGTGTGTGTGTGCGTGTGTGTGCGTGCGTGCGTGCGTGCGTGCGTGCGTGCGTGCGTGCGTGCGTGTGCGTGCGTGCGTGTCTGTGTGTGTGCGCGCGTGTGATGTGGTGTGACGCGGTGTAGCGTGGTGGTGGTGGGTGGGGTAGTGCGGTGGTGGTGGCGGTGCGCGGTGGTGGTGCGCGTGCGTGCGTGCGTGCGTTGGTGGGTGGAAGTGGCGGTGGGTGTGCGTGCGGCGGGGCGGGGCGTGGTGCGGCGCGGTGGTGGCGGGCGGATGGGCGCGCGAGAAAGAGGCCCGCGCTGGGGCGAGAACGCCATCCTGAACGACGGAGGCAAAACACCGATCCGAAAATGAGGCCCACGCTGCAGCGGGAGCACGATTCGGAACGATTCGGGAGCAGAAATGAGGCCGGCGCCTCAGCGAGAGCAGCATAAAAAAAAACGCAGGCGAAAACCCAACTCCGGGGAATCGTGTGTGTAAAAAACAGTACGCGCGGGGGGGGGGCGAATACGCAAAAGACGTCATCAGGGGAAGA
>CAUYUJ010000480.1:17578-30078 GCA_963575745.1 Prorocentrum cordatum
CCTTCTCTTTTCCTCCTCCTCCCTCCTCCCTCCTCCTCTACCTCCTCCAGGCCCGCCCCCGGCCGCTTCCAGTCTCCCGGCGATCAAGTTCGCCCCACGAGGGCCCCACGATGGCTCCAGACGGTCCCAAAACGCCCCAAGAGGACTCGAAGTAGGGCCCGAGAGGGGTCAACACAACCCAAGACGGCCCTAAGGCGGCCCAATAGGCGCCCAAGATGGCCCAAAACGGCCCAGTGAGATCTGGACGATGCATTTTTTTCCCACTGGGCGCTTTCGCAGAGTTTCGGGCCTGGGGTCCACGTATCGATCCGGCTCGAACGCTGCCGCAGGAAGTTGGAGCCTAGTGCTTCGGTCGTAGTTTTTTGCGATGTTGCAATCTCTTCGTAGCGTCGGATCTCACGGCCTGGATTAGGCGGTTTTTGGGGGTGTTCTCGCCTCCCGATGCCTTTCAGCAGCTGCGTCTCGTCGAGAGCGTTCCGGGGGTGCCCGAATCGTCCCGATCGGCCGCCGGAGGCCGTAGCTGCGACCCATCAGTCTGACACCCCGGCGTCGCCGAAAAATAACGGCGGAGGGTTTTGGGGCCACTTCTGGCTTCGGGGGCTCACCAGGCCCTGGAGCCGTCAAGAAGCGGTTCGGGAAGAAACGCCGCTGCCCAGGAAGGGGTCCAGGCATCCTTGGGGAGCCATGCTGCGGCAAAGGTCACGATCGCGGATGTCTGAGCCCCCCTCTCCCCTGCCCACTCTGCTGTTCCTTCGGCGGGCGCTGCGGCAGAGACATCGTGTTTGCGTGTTTTTAGCAGTCGTGTTTTTTCAGTGTTTTTCACTGTTTTGTGTTTTTAAGTGGTTGTTGTTGCTGCTGCTGTTGTTGCTGTTGCTGTTGCTGTTGCTGTTGCTGTTGTTTTTGCTGTTGCTGTTGCTGCTGCTGCTGCTGCTGCTGCTGCTGTTGTTGTTGTTGTTGTTGTTGTTGTTGTTGTTGTTGTTGTTGTTGTTGTTGTTATTGTTGTTGTTGTTGTTGTTGTTGTTGTTGTTGTTGTTGTTTGTTGTTGTTGTTGTTGTTGTTGTTGTTGTTGTTGTTGTTGTTGTTGTTGTTGTTGTTGTTGTTGTTGTCGTTGTCGTTGTCGTTGTCGTTGTTGTTGTCGTTGTCGTTGTCGTTGTCGTTGTTGCTGTTATTATTGCTGATGAATCTTAATTGCGACACAGTTATTATTGTTGGACCCCCTGGAGGCGCCCTGGCGCTCTCGCCTCGGCGCCGAGTGCACCTCCTTTGAAAAATAAGGCTCACGCTCAGGCCTTTCGGGGGTGCGCCGAAACCGGCCCCCCCATAACAACACCGCTCCCGCTCGATCCTTCCTCCGCTTCTACTCGGGGCCAGGGCTCTTGCTCGCCGCCGAAAGCCGGCTTTCCCACAAAACTGGCGCTGCCGCTGGATATTTCCTTGTCTTTGACTCAGGACCGGCGCTCTCGCCTGGGCGGCGCAAGCGCCCCCCCTGCAAACATCGACGCTCCTGTTTGAGATTCCCTCCGCCTTTCCTCAATGCTCCCAAAGGCCCTAATTCTTTCCTAGTCCATGTTGAACCTTAACTGTGGGAAAATGACTATTATGGGACACCCTACATCCGAACTGGCGCTCTCGCTTTGGCGCTGGCTGCATTTCCTTTGAAAACGAAGCTCACGCTCAGGCGTCTCGTGGTTGCGCCGAAATCGCCCCCAACAACAATAAGAACAACAGTAACAACAACCACAACAACAGCAACAACAGCAACAACAACGACGACAACAACACCACCACCACAAACAACAACAACAACAGCAACACCACCAACAACAACAGCACCAACAACATCAGCAACAGCAACATCAACAACAATAACAACGCCAACAACCATAATAGCAACAACAGCAGCAGCAGCAACAACAACATTAACAACAACAGCAACACCACCAACAACAACAGCATCACCACCACCACCAACAATACCTCCACGACCACCACCACCGCCAACAACAACAACAACGCTCCCGATCGATACTTCCTACTTTTCCACTCGGGACCGGGGTTCTTGCTCACCGCCGAAAGCCAGCTTTCGAACAAATCCGGCGCTCCCGCTCGATAGTTATTTCCTTGTTTATTCCTCAGGACCGGCGCCCCCCGCCTCTGCGCCGCAGGCGGCCCCCCCTGCAAGCAGCGACGCTCCCGCTCGATAGTTCCTCTGCTTTTACTCAAGACTCCCAGAGGCCCTGAGGCTTCCTTAGTTCCTATTGCTGATCTTCAAGACTTCAGCACGCACTGTCAGAGGTCTGCGCCGGTGCCTCCCTGGCGCGCTCCGCGTGGCAGGGGCGGCCCGAGAGCCCGCGGCGGCGACCCCGTCGTCCTCGTTGTCGTCGTCGTCGTCCTCCTCCTCCTCTTCCTCCTCCTCCTCCTCCTCCTCCTCGTCGTTAATCCCTCGACAGTGTAGGATTGTTCTTCTCACTCTCATTCCTAAGGCGACGGTTGGATTCCGACCAATCGGCACGTTCTGCTTGCTGTATAGGGCCTACGGCCGTGTCCGCCGCATTCTCTGACAGCAGCGGGACACGAGAATGCTCGTGAGTTTTTTGCGGCTGGGCCCTTCGAGGGGGCCCAAGACGTCGTTTGGCGCCAATCTCTTCGAGCCGAGTCCAGCGTCAGCGCTAAAGGCGAGGCTGCCGCGGTGCTGCTCGATCTTTACAAATATTTTGAGACATTGATCTCCGCAAGCTTTTTGTACCGTTGCAAACAGTTTGGCTTTCCGATGGCTCTGGCGAGAGTCACTGTTTGCATGTATCTTCAGAGTCGTTGGTTCAGGCTCGCTGGTTTTGTGGATGGCCCATTTTGGACGGCTCGGGGCATTGTGACGGGAGCTCTTGACCGTGTCACGCTTCCGCCTCAAGTTCACCTCAAGCTGTACATCGATGATTCCGGATTGTCGTTTACAGGGTTGCCCGAGTACGTTCTCACGCACCTCCCTCCGGTGGTGGTGGGCCTCCACAGGGGCCTCACGGAGGAGGTGGGCGCGATTGTCTCGGATGATCTTGGCAAGAGGTCGTTGATTTGTTCGTCGCGCCTCCTGGGCCAGCAGTTTGGCAGCCGCCTCGGAGGCTTAGCGGGCCTTTTGGTTTCCAGCGCTGCCAATTAGGAGTCGACGATGCTGCCGGCAAGCCGCGCCGCCGACACGGTAGATCAGCGGAGGCGAAATCCAGGGAGATCAAATCCAAGGGGTGCCGTTCCAGGCTGGCCCGTTTGGGTCCACGGTGGGCGGGCGCGTTGTTCGGAAGGTTTTTGCGTTGGGCCATGGCGTCTAACCCTTTCGGGGCGGACGTCCACGGGGTCACGGACCATGAGTTCCTCCAGTAGACGGCAAGCAGCTTCGGTGCTGACGCCGTCGGCGCGTGGTCGCAATCTGACGGCGTTGCTGTTGGCCCACCAAGAGCCGTGCTGGCTCGCTGCGGTGGCCGCCACCATACGTTGGGCTACAGAGGTGTGGGTTTCTCACCTCCATCTTTACCCCCACTCCATCCCCCTCACCGAGCTCTGGGAGGCGTTGGCTGGCAATTTCGAGGGTGAATCTCCGCTGTGGCGCAGTGTTGGAGGACCCGTCGCTGCTCTACGGAAGAGCCATGCCGTCGTTTGCTGACTTTCTCATGGACCAGGGCCAAGTTGTGAAACTCACGGTCTTTTCCCCGCGTCTCGTCAAAACCCTCCTTAAGACAACTGTGCTTCGGGGTTTGGAGTCGGACTTGGGAGCCCGGCTCAATTTGTCTTCGCGGGCGTGTGTGGACGGCATGTTGTTTTCTCTTCGGTCTCAGATATTCACCCCGTTTCAGCGGGGATGTATTCGGGTTTTGTTTGTGCGATGCTATTTACTCTCGTAGTCGTGCGGTCAGCTCAGGCTATGTGATTGGCGACCGGTGCGCCCTCTGCTTGGAGGCTCGGGACACGTTGAGGCCCCGGCTGTGGGAGTGCACCGCGGTGGGGGCCGAGCGCGCGGAGCTGGTTCAACCTGATGTTCGCAGGCTCGCGGCCGAAGCCGACGATGCTCTAGCATGTTACGGAGTGTTTCCAGATCCCGGGCATCAGTTTCCAGCTCCAGCATCCTCGGGAGGCATCGTTGTGGAGCGGGTCTCGGAGTAGCGAGGCGACTCATCATCCGAGGCGGTTCAGGGCGACATCTTCGGGGACGGTTCATGTACGAGGAGGTTGGTGAATCAGCTCAACCGCGCTGGCTGGGCTTTCACCGTCTGGGATCGTAGCACAGGTCTCGAAGTGGTTAGAATCCGTGGACCTGTTTGGGGTCCTGTTTCACAGACCCCTCAGGCTGCGGAGTTTCACGCATATAGTGTCGCTCAGCAGTGGTCTGTGGCGCCAACGAACCCGTTCCTCGATTGCCAGAGTTGTATAGATTTTCATCGTTTGCCCTTCCCTGCGCAGTGCTCGCCGAAACTCACTTTTGCGGGGGTCGTCCAGTTTAGCAGAGATTTTTCGTAGCCGTGCTCTGTTTCAAAGGTGAGAGCCCCCCAGGTCGAGACCGACGGCGAAGATGCTTGGACGCGGTATCTGCCCGGAGGTAACAGCGCCGCCTATCAGTCCGCGAAATTAGCAGTTGAGCTGCACCCTGAATTCGATCGTGAGGCCGTCGAGCTGCTGGACGAGCAATGCCGTGTCTCTTTTGCTGTGGCTTTCTTGGTGGCTAAAGCGATGTCGTTGTGTTCTAAGCTTGACATGGGCCCCGGCGTTGCGCGTAATCCTCCCCCTTCCTCGCCTCCTAGCGGCGCCCCGAAGCCCCCATGTTCGGAACACTCCTGGTCTTGGACTGGAAGGTTCTGGCAGTATTTGTGCTGCTTCCTTGGGGCTCGGTCTCAGGAGAAACCAGCCGCTGGTATTTGCCGCGGGGGAGACGGCGTTAGAATTCGAGGCTATGATGCTCCGAAGTTGGCTGCTCTGGGGCATGAGATGATGTTCCTCGACGCTAGCGATGGTAGCTGTGTGCTTATAGGTTTAAGCTGCAAGTCCTATACTTGTGGCGCCAAGATCGGGGCCTCCGGCTTGAGTGCAAGCCCCTGCCAAAATTGGAACTCAAGGTCGGAAGCACGCTTGGGGTCAGGTTGCTTCCGGATTGCGCCCCGAGGAAGCTGGCGTCTCTTGAACCGTCGGCCTCTGGGGTAATATGGAAAAAAAAGATCCTGCTTCCCGTGTCGAGCCCCCCCTGCCCCCCCCCTTCGGACGAGGACTCGGGCGGCGCTCGCGCGCCGCGCAGAACCGCGATTGCTTTGAGGCTCTCGGGCTCAGCGGCGGGGCCAAGTCAACCTAGAGCTTGTGGAGGCCACTCCGAGCCTGGGTCTGATTGAAAGACAGTTTTTCTGTCGATCCGGCCGATCTGTCCTGCTGCGTGGTCGCTCTCTTGTCAGGCTGTTCGTTCCGGGAGCTTGGTTTCATGTTTTTCCGTTGGCGGGTCTCGCCCCCCCGCTTGAAGTGTATGTGGGCAGCTTGGCACTGTCGACGGCAAAACAGATCTTCCTCCTCCTCGCCCCCCCTAAGGCCCAGTGCATAGAATGCTCCTCTCCCTCCATATGATTGGGTGGCGTGCAGATAACTTTGCTCTGTGGCGAGATGACCGCGATCGTGTGGTTGACCTCCTGTATACCTCCCCCGCCCTCGTTGCCAAGCAGCTCGAGGCTGGAGTTCAGAGAGCCTTGGGGCGCAAAATGGCTAGTAGTTTGGATGATTTCAATAATGTGAAAGTCTGCCCAGATCCAGTTGCAAGAGGGTTTCGTTCGCGCAAGTGCACGGCCAGACAGGAATATTGGGTGTCTGCAGTTTTTTTTCAGGAGCCTGCTGGACGGGAGATCGGATGCGTGAGTGCGGGTACGAGCACGGGGGGGGGGGGGGGGGGGGGGGGCGTGTCCGTTGTGTGGAGAACCCGACTCCTTGTTCCACAGGCAGTGGCTTTGCACGTGTGTCGCTGGGCAACGCCTGGAATATGTTAGCCAAGGGCTTGTTGAAGAAGTGAAAGCCTCTTCTCCTCAGGAACGCTTGTTCTGGTCGAGGCTCATAGCGCCTCAGCCCGTGGTCCCTGGTCCGTCCTGGAACCTCGACCCGATTTTTCAGGACTCCGAGGGCCAGAACATCAGTTTCGAAGAATTTTCTGAGCTGTTCCGCGGGTGTGAGCCTGTGGTAGACGGATCGGCCACGCAGCAGGTGTTTAAGGAGCTCCAGCGCGCTGCGTTCGGGGCTGTGTTTTTGGCACCTTGTCCTGATGACAAGATCCAGGCTCGTATGATAGGCGCAGTTTGGCCCACGCTCTTTCAGACTCCGCAGTCAGCGGAGCACCTCGGGATGGCCACCCCGTGCAGTGTTGTAGAAGATACTTCTACCTCCCCTCACAGTGACTGTGCTGGCGCCGTGAACTTACAGAACGCCAGTCGGCGTGATCAGTTGAATCCCAAACAGATGTTTGCTGGCCTTCGGTTGCTTGCGCTTGAGAAGGATCCCGAGGGCCTGGTAGGACGTGCTGCCTACACCCTTGCCCGCAGGTCCGAGGATGTGATTTTGGCCGTGCCGATTTTGGAGCGTCGCATTGCTCTGGGAAATGCTGATGCCGATAGGCTAGCCAAACATGCCATTACCCTCCACCCAGGGGCCCCGACCGAAGTCCTCGAGGCCCTGGATGTGTGTGAAGCGTGTAAAGATTTTAGTTAAAATGTTAAATGCCGTACTCTCTTGCTACCCCAAGATGGAGTTCCGTCGCGTGCCGAGAGGCCTTCGGGCCGCCGCTTTCAGAGATCCGAGCTGGCATGACTGGCGCGAGATTGACCCTGGGGTGGCTTGGAGGTGCGTGCAGTGTTTTTCGATCTCAGTTGACAAGGAGAGATCGATGGTAGGATGTAAAGGGGTCCCCACGGCGCTTTGTAATCTCAAGGATGCTGAGCTGCGGGGGCACCTGCTCACTTGTGCTATGATTGACAATGAGGACCAAGAGCCCTTAGTGTTTTGCTATAGGTGTGGTGCTTATGCTTCGAGGAGGTGTGTTTTGCTGGCCGAGCGTTGTTGTGGGAAACGGGGTAAGAGCGGTGCTCAGACCCTGTTCCGTGTCAAGCAGGGGCTCCATCCGCACTATTACGATGATAATCGCGTAACGGAACCCTGCCGCCGCTCGGCAGATTTTATTCTTGAGGCAGCGACCGCGCAGAACGGTTAGCCGACTGCCTCCCGCACGCGCCTCGTGTCGGCCCCCGGAATGGAGGCGCTAGCGGCCCGCGTCCGAGCGCGGGAAGAAGCCGCAGCCGCCGCCCGTCGATCGGGTTAAGGCGGGTTTGCTCTGTTCTGCCTCGTGGGCCCCCCCAGGGAAAGCCCTCTTCTTCCTTCCCCGAGGCTCAGAAGCTCCTCCGATCCAAGCCTATTCCAAAAATGCCTTGAGGCCTCCATCAAGATGACCCGATATCCTCCATCAAGATGACCCGATATCCTCCAATTCAGTTTTAAAGCGTTTCGCAGGGGCCCTCATGTTTCCCACAGGGGTTCCGAAGCTTCTCTGAGAGGCTCTTGGGTCTCTCCAGCGGGCTGCTGAGGCTGTCCAAGGGGCTGTGGGGGCTCTCTCAGAGTCCGTGGGGCTTCTCCCAGAGGTTTCGGGCCACCTGGGCGTGGTTGCGAAGGTACGCGCTATCCAGGCTGGAGATGTTGAGGTGCCTCGGAAGAGGTGTTGTCAAGACCTCCTCGGGCGGGATATCTGGCTGAGGGAATATCGGACCCCCTGTGCAATAACATATGCCCAATGAGGGGATGTTGTTGTTGATGTGGTTGTGGATGTGGTTGTAGTTGTGGTTGTGGTTGTGGTTGTTGTTGTTATTGATGTTGTTGTTGTTGTTGTGGTGGTGGTGGTGGTGGTGGTGGTGGTTGTTGTTGTTGTTGTTATTGTTGGTGTTGATGTTGAGGTTGATGTTGTTGTTGCTGTTGTGGATGTTTTGGTTGTTGTTGCTGTTGTTGTTGCTGTTGTTGTTGTTGTTGCTGTTGTTGTTGTTGTTATTGTTGTTGTTGTTGTTGTTGTTGTTGTTGTTGTTGTTGTTGTTGTTGTTTTTGTTATTGTTGTTGTTGCTGCTATTGTTGTTGCTGCTGATGCTGTTGGTGTTGTTGTTGTGGTTGTGGCGGTGGTGGTGGTGGTGGTGGTTGAACTCTCATTTCTGAAGAATAATTATTGTTGATCCCCCCCGTCTGGTGCACATTGATTTTTTTGATTGAAAGTCTTGAGCGTCAATTTGTGTCGTTGGCCACCGGTTTACAACAACAGCGGCTCCTGCCTGAGATTTCCTCACAATTTAGCCAGGACCCCCGCTGCCGCCCGAGACTTCCTCGCGTTTGATTTAGGAATCGCGCTTTCGCTTGGGACTTTCTTAGAATTCATTCTCCCGGCGCTCTGGAGTCGCGCTCTCGCTGGAGACTTGCTTACTGAAGAATAGAGCCCTGGCGCTGGAATTCCCTGCAATTTAATCAAGCGCCGCGCTCCCGACACCCAGGCACCCAGGAGTCGCGCTCACGCTTAGGACTCCTTCGCAGATTACATTGGAATCGGGATCTCGCTGCCCCTCGTGGCCCCGTTGCAGCCCTTCGTGGCTCCCTCGTTTTGTTTCGTGGCCCCGTTGCAGCCCTTCGTGGCCCACTCGCTGCCCTTCGTGGCCCCGTTGCAGCCCCTCGTGGCCTCCTCGCTGCCCTTCGTGGCCCCGTTGCAGTCCTTTGTGGCCCCCTCCCTTTGCTTCGTGGCCCCGTTGCAGCCCTTCGTGGCCCCCTCGCTGCCCTTCGTGGCCCCGTCGCAGCCCTTCGTGGCCCCGTTGCAGCCCTTCGTGGCCCCCTCGCTGCCCTTCGTGGCCCCGTTGCATCCGTTCGTGGCCCCCTCGCTGCCCTTCGTGGCCCCATCTATGTGTGCCCTTCGTGGCCCCCGCTCGTTCGCGCCCGTGGTGGCCCCATATGCATCTGTCCTACGTGGCCCAGTTGCTACCCTGTGTGGCCCCATCGTTGCCTTCTGTGGCCCCGCATTATCTGCCCTTCGTGGCCCCCGCTCGTTCGCGCTCTTCGTGGCCCCATACGCATTCCCTTCGTGTCCCCGCTGTTGCCCTTCGTGGCCTGCTTCGTGTCCTTGTGGCCCTGCTGTCGTTCTCTTTCGCTCTCGCTTTCGCTCGGCGTCGTCGTCGTCGCCGTCGTCGTCGTCGCCGTCGTCGTCGACGTCGTCGTCGTCGTCGTCGTCGTCGTCGTCGTGGTCGGTCCCCTGTCCGTCCCTCTTGGAGTCGGGTCGACGGTCCACGGCCGCCCCGCCGATCAGCGCTGCCGCTGGCCAGGCCGACGGTCCGCGGCCGCCCCGCCGCTTGCCGGGGCCCGGCCTGCAGGGAAGAGAGGTATACCCCCTAGAAGGGGTTCGATCGAAGACGAAGAGGGCGGGTATCGAGGGTTTGGGAAACAGGCGTGATTGGAGACTCGAGCAGATAAGGGCGAACAGTCTCAAAATGATTGTTGTTGTTGTTGTTGCTGTTGTTGTTGTTGCTGTTGCTGTTGCTGTTGCTGTTGTTGAACATTATTACTTCTAAAGAATAATTATTGTTGGGGCCCCTGGTGCGCGGCCCCCCCGCCGCGCCTAGGCCGCAGCCACGTTTTCATCATTTTCGTGAGGAAGTCTCAGGCAAAACGGGTTGGTCCGGATCCGGTTGTTTTGTTACGGGCGGTTTTCCCTTGCAAAAAATAAGCTAAAGTGGACACATTTCTTGTTCTAACATAACCAAACTTCAAGAATCCCTTGCAAAAAATAAGGTAAAGTGGACATTCGCGCGCGCAAGACGAAATCCTTCCAAAACCTTAGTGTTCGCAGCGATTTTAACATAAAAACATCAAAAAACCAATGGTTTTTCAAAAAAAATTGTCAAAATCTCATCCCGCGCGCTCTTGCGGATTCGTAGGAAACCCAACACTTTTTAAACATTTCTGTCAAACGGGCTTTTGCGAGCAACTTTTTCAAACTTCTGCAACAACGGTTGCGCACCTGCCAGGGCCATCATCCCTGTCAAATAATACCATGCGGGACACATTCGTTTTTTCTTCGCGCGCGCACGCCGTCGTCGTCGGCCGCGGGGCCCTGAATAGTAGCCACGGTCGTCCGCATGCCACGAAGTGAAGTGTCCGAACGTCATAGGGCGGGAAGCTGGGTGTGGGTGGTGGCGAAGAGTCGTTTGGAAATTTGGTAGAGCTTGAACCGGCCCCCCCACAAAGTGGGGGTATTGCCCGCCTCCTATGAAAACCCTGGCACTGGTGAGAACGGTGTGTCCCCACGTGCTAGTAATTGTTGTTGTTGTTGTTGTTGTTGTTGTTGTTGTTGTTGTTGTTGTTGTTGTTGTTGTTGTTTTTGTTGTTGTTGTTGTTGCTGTTGTTGTTGTTGTTGTTGTTGTCGTTTGACAATTTCTAAATAATAGTTGTTGTTGATTCGTGCCTCACCTCCACCTCCCCCGCCGCCTCCTCCCAGTCCTCCTGTTGGTCCTCCTCCTCCTCCGCCGCGCGGAAGCGGAAAGCCAGCTTGATGGCGTCATCTGCCAGCATCCCCGCGAAATTCACCGATTGATTGAGGGTTCGATTTGCTGCGTTCTAGGAAACGTATGCAGAATGATCGGGGGAACATGAGGAGGAGGAGGAGGAGGAGGAGGAGGAGGAGGAGGAGGAGGAGGAGGAGGAGGAGGAGGAGGAGGAGGAGGACCAGTGTAAACCCAAGTCCCATCAACGATGTTGGAATAAACCCTCCCTCTGAGCTCCTTCTTCATAGGCCCCTACAAGAGTTCATTTGAAGCACCCAGTTGGGAGACAGCTGTTCGAAGACCCTGAAGCGTGCCACAACATTATAATCGGGACTGCAACGCCACGAAGCAACGTGACTGTTGCGACTTGACGACCCGGAATCGTGCCAGAAGATCGTTCTTGGGACTTCAACAACGAGGAGGAGGACGAGGAGGAGGAGGCGGATGATGATGATGATGAGGAGGAGGAGGAGGGATGCACAAATAGGGAGAAGGAGTGAGGAGGATAAGGAGGATGCAATTCTTATACATTTGAGGCACCAGTCTACTCCCAAGCCGCTGGCGACCACCTGGAGCCTGGCTTGTTGAAATGTCCTGCCTCTGCCGCAGGCCTAGTTTGGCATTCCATCGGCTAGAGGTGATAGCCTGGAGGATGTGGCAGGGTGGTGGCCATCCGACCAGCTGTGTATTATTGTCTCTCTAGGGCGATGCGTATGGGCGTTTCGTATACGACTGTTTTGCGGTTTCGCTTATATCGGCTATTCATGGTATCTACTTTCCAGTACTGAGTGCTTCCGCGCTGGCAGTCCGCGCCCCCTTTGCAGCATCTTCGTGCTCCACCATTTTGCCGCAGGTCCGCGCGTTCAATCCCTGCTCCCACTGAAGTGCACATGCACAAGTTGTTCCAGTCCTGGCGCGGCATATGGCTTATGACATGCCTGGTGTGCATCGGCTCCATGCGTTTTGTGGTCTGTGCCAGGAGGTTCTTGACGTCTTGCGCATGGGTCGGTCGCTGCGTGCTGGTCGGCAGTCGTGGAAGTCGTGCCGCGCGCAGCCTTCGTGCATACAGGAGCTTGTTTGTTCTGAGCGCCGAGCGCCAGGGCAGCTGAGAGGGACGCGTCAGGGTGCCGGCTCGGGTGCTTGTGTGCATCTGTTCAGCGACTGCATTCGGTAGCAAATCACGGGACCCGTGTGTACCCTCGTACTTCCGTCTGGAGAGTGAGTGCACTTGCGTCGAGGAGTGTCTGTGAACCGATGGGGTAGCGCCGATTCAGCGTCGCCAGCGTCGATTGGCGCCGATTCGCAAGAACCGACAGGACGGTATGGTCGGGTGACGAAATCTATACATATCCACTGCTCCCTGACCATGCCCATCTTGAACCCAGGAGCTGTGTATGCGCCCTCCTGGCCAAGCCAGGAGGGCGTGGCGTATACACCGCTGCGGGGTTGAGGATGGGCCTGGCCAGGGAGCAGTGGATATGTATAGATTTCGTCGCCCTAAATGGGAGGCTCCCCCTGCGAATCCGCCGACCCTGCACGTGCGGCGGTCGCGGCAGCGCCGGCGCAGGAGCTGAGCCTCGTGGACGTCGTCTTCGCTTCGTCGCTCGAGCGGATCGCGGCCTCGATCCTGTACTACAAGGCGGGCTGTGCTGGCCGTCTGCCCCGACCCTCTGCTCCGCGGACGCATCTTCCTCTACCTCCTCCTCCTCCTCCTCCTCCTCCTCGTCCTCCTTCTTCCCCTTCTCCTCCTCCTCCTCCTCCCTCCTCCTCCTTCTACTGCTAATCCTCCTCCCCCTCCCCCTCCTCCTCCTCTCCCTCCTCCTCCTCCTCCTCCTCCTCCTCCTCCTCCTCCTCCTCCTCCTCCTCCTCCTCCCGTGCTCGGCAGTCCGCGCGAGCGCGCGTGCACAGTCCTCGGCAGGAGCTCGCCAGCTCTCTGGCAAG
>CAUYUJ010000480.1:35078-50519 GCA_963575745.1 Prorocentrum cordatum
TTCTCAGACTATACCATTCCTTGGGTCTTGCTGCAGTGCCACAATGTCTTTCTTCCTGCGAGCACACAAGCCAAATAACACACAAGCCTTATTGCCTTCGAATAGTGATGCGCTCATCTCTTGTGCTGATTGGTCACACACATTCCGCTCGACTGTTTAGAAGAAAGCAGCCCTGCAGGAGCCGATACATTGTGATCAATTGGTTGTAAGCTTCCCGACGTGTTTCGGCTCACCGTGAGCCCAGCGGATGGAGGGAGGCGGGCGAGAGAAGCGAGGCGGCGGAGGCTGCGGTGACGGACGAGGCGCCCAGCTCCCCAGGCCCCCGACGCCGTGATTTTTTCGCAGCGTCGACCCCCAGAGGTCTGGACCCTTTCTCCGGGATCGGTACTTCGTTCTGATCCGTTTTTTGACAGTTCCGAGGCCCAGTAAGGGCCCCCGAAGGCCGAAAATAATTGAGAGAAACCTGCCGTCGTGATTCTTTCGTAGCCCGAGGGGGTCTGGGTCCCCGGGGCAGGCCCGGGACAGCTACAGGGCCACGCAGTCTGACTTCCACACGCACTGCCACGACCTTCCCCCGCAGGCTGCCCGGCCGCCCCCCCGCGCTGCCCCCATCCTCTGTCCGACAGGGGCGCTGCCGCCGATGCCTCGGCCGCCGCCGCCGTGCAGGCCCGGGGCTTGGCCGCGGCTTCCCCACCGCCCCCTGGTTTCCTCCCAGGCTTCGCGGCCGCGGCTGCTCCCTCTCTGCCCTGCCTCTCTCTCTCTCTCTCTCCCCGCCCCTCCACCCCCTCGCCTTGCCCCCTTTCCCCCCCCTCCGCCTTCCCGCCCTCCCCTCCCCCTTCCTCCCCCTCCCTGCCCCCCTGCCCCAGTCCTCCCGCCCTCCCTCCCTCTCCGGAGGGGGGCGGCGAGAGCCGTGCGTCGCGCATCGCGTGGCGCGGGCACGCGAAGTTGGAGGTCCCCGCCTGCCGCTCCGGCTCGAGCCGGAGCCCCGAGCGCTCCCAGGAGCCCGCAAGCGCCCCCCTCGGCGGGCCCCCGGGCCTCCCGACCGCGCCCACGGATGGTCGCCGCGGGACCCGAACACACGGTGCTGCTCAGGAGCGACGGCACGGCCGTGGCCTTCGGCTCGAATGACCGCGGCCAGTGCGCCGTGCCGGCGCTGGACGGTGGCCTTAGCTACACGCAGGTCGTTGCGGGCTGGGCCCACACGGTGCTGCTCAGGAGCGACGGCTCGGCCGTGGCCTTCGGCTCGAATTTTGAGGGCCAGTGCAGCGTGCCGGCGCTGGACAGTGGCTTGAGCTACACGCAGGTCGCCGCGGGCTGGGCCCACACGGTGCTGGTCAGGAGCGACGGCACGGCCGTGGCCTTCGGCTCGAATCGCGAGGGCCAGTGCAGCGTGCCGGGCGATTGGACGGTGGGCCTGAGCTACTCGCAGGTCGCCGCGGGAAGGGCACACGTTTGCTGCTCAGGAGCGACGGCACGGCCGTGGCCTTCGGACTCGAATCACGTTGGCCGAGTGCAATGTTGTGGCCGTTCGCGGACGGTGGGGCGAGCTCCGCAGGTCGCCGCGGGACTCGCCCACACGGTGCTGCTCAGGAGCGACGGCACGGCAGTGGCCTTCGGCTCGAATCGCGAGGGCCGGTGCATGTGCGGCGCTGGACGGTGGCCTGAGCTATACGCAGGTCGCCGCGTGAGTCACCACACTCGGTGCTGCTCAGGTGCGACGGCACGGCCGTGGCCTTCGGCTCGATCGCGAGGCAGTGCAGCGTGCCGGGCTGGACGGTGGCCTGAGCTTACGCGCAGGTCGCCGCGGGAAAAAACATCACACGGGGCTGTGCTCAGGGTAGCGACGGCACGGCCCGTGGCCTTCAGCTGAGATATTACGCTGGCTGTGCATCCGTGCCAGCGCCTGGACGGGGCCCTGACGCTACACCGCGCGCACTTCTTGTTGCGCGGCGCTGCTCCTGCGGCGTACGGCTCGCGGCGGCGCGGTGCTCGGCCTGAAGGAGAAACGGGTCCGAGGGGAACGGGCCCAGGACCCGGGGCGTCCCCCCACGACCCAGACCTCATCCTGAGTCGTTGTTGACCTGTCCTGGGGCCCGTGTACGGCACTGCGGAGGCGAAGGTGCAGCGGAAACGCTGTAGGGGGGCTGGAAATGACATCCAACACCAACGCAGGGGGTTGCCACCACAGGCGGGAACGTGTTCTAGGATTTTCGGTGTTGGGCTGGCAACGTTTCGGCCCCCTTGGAAGCCAGAATATTACCACCAACGCCGAGATCGGGCTCTTCTTCCCTCGGTGGCGGCACGCCGCCAGTACTGGTGTTGGTGTCAACCTCTAGGCTCTAGGCCTGCGACACTGGAGGGCCCGTGCCCTTCCTGGCGAGGTGCGCTTCCTGACCCTGGGCGGGGTGGAGCGCTGCCGGGTGCCGGCGGCGCCTGGCGCGCCGCTCGCTGGCGTGCGCGACTGGCTGGCGGGCGAGCTGGGCGCGGGCAGGCTGGGCCCCGGGCTCGGCCGCGCCGACGCGGCCCTGCCAGGCGGACGGCTCCTGAGCGGGGCCTCGGCGGGCGAGACCGTCGCGGACGCCTTCGGGTTGTAGGCGTCGGGTCGCCGCCGTGCTTCGTCTTGGGCCCCGGGGTGTCATCCAGGGAGGGATGTTTTCGTGGGCCTCGGAATGCGTACCAGCAGCTGCGCCTCGCCGAGAGGCGTCTTGGGGGTCCCCGGATGGTCCCCGACAGCCGCCAGAGACCCGCGAGCCAGGCGACGAAGATACACTGGGGGGAATCATTAGGCTCAGGGGGGGGATGCATCCACCCTCAGTCGCCCAGTGCACGCCGATGGGAACCCGATAGCTCGCGCCGCCCAGGATCTTGGGGTTTCGCCATCGGGGCCTAGTGCGGATCTCTCCGCGATGCGTCGCCGAGTCCAGGTCGATGTTGTCCTCCCCCGCTGAGCCAAGTCCCCACCGTCGCTGCCTCTCAGCCCAGGAACGCGGGGTTTCACCATCGGGGCCCAGTGCGGATCTCTCCGCGATATGTCGCCGAATCCAGGTCGATGTTCCCATGGGCCCTGGGGTCCTGGGGGATCTGGGGCGGTGGCAACGCCATGCCAGCCCTCGCAGCCTCGGCGGGTCTCGGTGAGAGGCCAGCGCTTCACCGAGTAGCCCTGGCGCTTGCGATCCTGAGGGTGTCCATCCACGTCCACGGATGCCGACGTAGCTGGGCCCCAGGGTGCCCCATGCCCTCTCCGGAGGGGGGCGGCGAGAGCCGCGCGTCGCGCATCGCCGGGCGCGGGCACGCGAAGTTGGAGGTCCCCGCCTGCCGCTCCGGCTCGAGCCGGGGCCCCCCCCGGAGCCCCGAGCGCTCCCAGGAGCCCGCGCGCGCCCCCCTCGGCGGGCCCCCGGGCCTCCCGACCGAGCCCACGGATGGTCGCCGCGGGCTGGGCCCACACGGTGCTGCTCAGGAGCGACGGCACGGCCGTGGCCTTCGGCTCGAATGACCGCGGCCAGTGCGCCGTGCCGGCGCTGGACGGTGGCCTTAGCTACACGCAGGTCGCCGCGGGCTGGGCCCACACGGTGCTGCTCAGGAGCGACGGCACGGCCGTGGCCTTCGGCTCGAATCGCGAGGGCCAGTGCAGCGTGCCGGCGCTGGACAGTGGCTTGAGCTACACGCAGGTCGCCGCGGGCTGGGCCCACACGGTGCTGGTCAGGAGCGACGGCACGGCCGTGGCCTTCGGCTCGAATCACGCCGGCCAGTGCAGCGTGCCGGCGCTGGACGGTGGTGTAGCTACACGCAGGTCGCCGCGGGCTGGGCCCACACGGTTGCTGGTCAGGAGCGACGGCTACGGCCGTGGCTTTCGGCTCGAATCGCGGAGGGCCAGTGAGCGTGCCGGCGTGGACATTTGGGTGGCTTGTGCTACCACGAAGTCGCGCGGGAGAAACGTCCACTCGGTGCTGCTCAGGAGCCCGACGCATGGCCCGTGGCCGTCGGCCAGAATCACAATGGCCGGTGCAATGTGCCGGCGCTGGACGGTGGCCTGAGCTACACGCAGGTCGCCGCGGGCTGGGCCCACACGGTGCTGCTCAGGAGCGACGGCACGGCCGTGGCCTTCGGCGAGAATCGCGATGGCCAGTGCAGCGTGCCGGCGCTGGACGGTGGCCTGAGCTACACGCAGGTCGCCGCGGGAAACGTCCACACGGTGCTGCTCAGGAGCGACGGCATGGCCGTGGCCTTCGGCCTGAATCACAATGGCCGGTGCAATGTGCCGGCGCTGGACGGGGCGCTGACGTACACCGCGCGCCTGCTCGTCGGCGCGACGCTGCTCCTGCAGGCGTCGCTCGACGGCGGCGCGGTGCTCGGCCTGAAGGGAACGGGTCCCGAGGGGAACGGGCCCTGGACCCCGGGGCCGTCCCCCATGGACCAGACCTTCATCCTGAGTCGTTGTCTGACATTCCTGGGGCCCGTGGACGGCCTGCGGAGGCGAAGGTCGCAGCGGAACGCTGTAGGGGGCCTGGAAATGGGCACCAACACCAACGCAGGGGGTTTGCCCCCACAGGGGGAACGTGATCCTAGATTTTGGTGTTGGTGGAAACATTTCGGCCACCTCGGAAGCCAGAATATTACCACCATCGCCGAGATCGGGCTCTTCTTCCCTCGGTGGCGGCACGCCGCCGGTACTGGTGTTGGTGTCAACCTCTAGGCTCTAGGCCTGCGACACTGGAGGGCCCGTGCCCTTCCTGGCGAGGTGCGCTTCCTGACCCTGGGCGGGGTGGAGCGCTGCCGGGTGCGGGCGGCGCCTGGCGCGCCGCTCGCTGGCGTGCGCGACTGGCTGGCGGGCGAGCTGGGCGCGGGCAGGCTGGGCCCCGGGCTCGGCCGCGCCGACGCGGCCCTGCCAGGCGGACGGCTCCTGAGCGGGGCCTCGGCGGGCGAGACCGTCGCGGACGCCTTCGGGTTGTAGGCGTCGGGTCGCCGCCGTGCTTCGTCTTGGGCCCCAGGGTGTCATCCAGGGAGGGATGTTTTCGTGGGCCTCGGAATGCGTACCAGCAGCTGCGCCTCGCCGAGAGGCGTCTTGGGGGTCCCCAGATGGTCCCCGACAGCCGCCAGAGACCCGCGAGCCAGGCGACGAAGATACACTGGGGGGAATCATTAGGCTCAGGGGGGGGGGATGCATCCACCCTCAGTCGCCCAGTGCACGCCGACGGGAGCCCGATAGCTCGCGCCGCCCAGGATCCTGGGGTTTCGCCATCGGGGCCTAGCGCAGATCTCTCCGCGATGCGTCGCCGAGTCCAGTTCGATGTTGTCCTCCCCCGCCGAGCCAAGTCCCCACCGTCGCTGCCTCTCAGCCCAGGAACGCGGGGTTTCACCATCGGGGCCCAGTGCGGATCTCTCCGCGATATGTCGCCGAATCCAGGTCGATGTTCCCATGGGCCCTGGGGTCCTGGGGGATCTGGGGCGGTGGCAACGCCATGCCAGCCCTCGCAGCCTCGGCGGGTCTCGGTGAGAGGCCAGCGCTTCACCGAGTAGCCCTGGCGCTTGCGATCCTGAGGGTGTCCATCCACGTCCACGGATGCCGACGTATCTGGGCCCCAGGGTGCCCCATGCCCTCTCCGGAGGGGGGCGGCGAGAGCCGCGCGTCGCGCATCGCGGGGCGCGGGCACGCGAAGTTGGAGGTCCCGGCCTGCCGCTCCGGCTCGAGCCGTGGCCCTCCCCAGAGCCCCGAGCGCTCCCAGGAGCCCGCGCGCGCCCCCCTCGGCGGGCCCCCTGGCCTCCCGACCGAGCCCACGGATGGTCGCCGCGGGAGGCGCACACACGGTGCTGCTCAGGAGCGACGGCACGGCCGTGGCCTTCGGCGAGAATCACGCCGGCCAGTGCAGCGTGCCAGCGCTGGACGGTGGCCTTAGCTACACGCAGGTCGCCGCGGGCGCGGCCCACACGGTGCTGCTCAGGAGCGACGGCACTGCCGTGGCCTTCGGCTCGAATCTTGAGGGCCAGTGCAGCGTGCCGGCGCTGGACAGTGGCTTGAGCTATACGCAGGTCGCCGCGGGCTGGGCCCACACGGTGCTGGTCAGGAGCGACGGCACGGCCGTGGCCTTCGGCGAGAATCGCGAGGGCCAGTGCAGCGTGCCGGCGCTGGACGGTGGCTTGAGCTACACGCAGGTCGCCGCGGGAAACGTCCACACGGTGCTGCTCAGGAGCGACGGCATGGCCGTGGCCTTCGGCCTGAATCACAATGGCCGGTGCAATGTGCCGGCGCTGGACGGTGGCCTGAGCTACACGCAGGTCAGTTTTGGGTTTGTTTTGGGCTTTCTTTTTTGTTTCATGTTGTTTTGTATTTATAATTTTAATTTCTTTTTTTTTTTTTTGTTTTTTTTTTTTTTTTGTTTTGATGTTCTTTCTTGTTTATTTTTTATATTCTTGCTAGTTTTTTTATATTCTTGCTTTTTTTGTTGTGATGCTTTTTGTTGTGATTTGTTTGCTGGTGCGGGATGGGCTTTCCACCTGTGGTGCATGTGCGCGACGCCATCGGCCGTGGCCTTCGGCTGGTATGGTCGTGGCCAGTGCAACGTGCCGGCGCTGGACGGGGGCTTGAGCTACACGCCAGTGTCGCCGCCGGATTGGGGGCCCCACGCGGTGCTGGTCGAGGAGGCGACGGGACGGCCGTGGCCTTCGGCTCGAATTTCAAGTTGGCCAGTGCAATGTGCCGGCGCTGGACGGTGGCCTGAGCTACACGCAGGTCGCCGCGGGAGGCTCCCACACGGTGCTGCTCAGGAGCGACGGCGCGGCCGTGGCCTTCAGCGAGAATTACGCTGGCCAGTGCAACGTGCCAGCGCTGGACGGGGCGCCGACGTACACCGCGCGCCTGCTCGTCGGCGCGACGCTGCTCCTGCAGGCGTCGCTCGACGGCGGCGCGGTGCTCGGCCTGAAGGGAACGGGTCCCGAGGGGAACGGGCCCTGGACCCCGGGGCCGTCCCCCATGGACCAGACCTTCATCCTGAGTCGTTGTCTGACATTCCTGGGGCCCGTGGACGGCCTGCGGAGGCGAAGGTCGCAGCGGAACGCTGTAGGGGGCCTGGAAATGGGCACCAACACCAACGCAGGGAGTTTGCCCCCACAGGGGGAACGTGATCCTAGATTTCGGTGTTGGTGGAAACATTTCGGCCACCTTGGAAGCCAGAATATTACCACCATCGCCGAGATCGGGCTCTTCTTCCCTCGGTGGCGGCACGCCGCCGGTACTGGTGTTGGTGTCAACCTCTAGGCTCTAGGCCTGCGACACTGGAGGGCCCGTGCCCTTCCTGGCGAGGTTGCGCTTCCTGGACCCTGGGCACGGTTGGAGCGCTGCCGGGTGGCGGGCGGCGCCTGGCGGCCGGCCGCTCGCTGGCGTGCAGCCGACTGGCTGGCGGGCGAGCTGGGGCGGGCAGGCTGGGCCCCGGGATTGCTCCGGCCCGCGCCGACGGCGGCCCGCAAGGCGGACGGCTCCTGAGCGGGTGGCCTCGGCGGGCGAGAACACGACGCGGACGCCTTCGGGTTGTTAGGCGTCGGGGTCGCCGCGTGCTTCGTCTTGGAGCCCCGGGGTGGGCAGTCATCCAGGGTAGGATGGTTTCTTCGTGGGCTCCTCGGAATGTTACCAGCAGCTGCGCCTCGCCGAGAGGCGTCTTGGGGGTCCCCGGATGGTCCCCGACAGCCGCCAGAGACCCGCGAGCCAGGCGACGAAGATACACTGGGGGGAATCATTAGGCTCAGGGGGGGATGCATCCACCCTCAGTCGCCCAGTCCACGCCGACGGGAGCCCGATAGCTCGCGCCGCCCAGGATCTTGGGGTTTCGCCATCGCGGCCTAGCGCAGATCTCTCCGCGATGTGTCGCCGAGTCCAGGTCGATGTTGTCCTCCCCCGCCGAGCCAAGTCCCCACCGTCGCTGCCTCTCAGCCCAGGAACGCGGGGGTTCACCATCGGGGCCCAGTGCGGATCTCTCCGCGATGTGTCGCCGAATCCAGGTCGATGTTCCCATGGGCCCTGGGTCCTGGGGGATCTGGGGCGGTGGCAACGCCATGCCAGCCCTCGCAGCCTCGGCGGGTCTCGGTGAGAGGCCAGCGCTTCAGCGAGTAGCCCTGGCGCTTGCGATCCTGAGGGTGTCCATCCACGTCCACGGATGCCGACGTAGCTGGGCCCCAGGGTGCCCCATGGCCGCTCGGAGGGGGGCGGCGAGAGCCGCGCGTCGCGCATCGCGGGGCGCGGGCACGCGAAGTTGGAGGTCCCCGCCTGCCGCTCCGGCTCGAGCCGTGGCCCTCCCCGGAGCCCCGAGCGCTCCCAGGAGCCCGCGCGCGCCCCCCTCGGCGGGCCCCCGGGCCTCCCGACCGAGCCCACGGATGGTCGCCGCGGGAGGCGCACACACGGTGCTGCTCAGGAGCGACGGCACGGCCGTGGCCTTCGGCGAGAATCACGCCGGCCAGTGCAGCGTGCCGGCGTTGGACGGTGGCCTTAGCTACACGCAGGTCGCCGCGGGCGCGGCCCACACGGTGCTGCTCAGGAGCGACGGCACTGCCGTGGCCTTCGGCTCGAATCTTGAGGGCCAGTGCAGCGTGCCGGCGCTGGACAGTGGCTTGAGTATACGCAGGTCGCCGCTGGGTGGCCCACACGGTGCGCGCGGGAGCGACGCACGGCGTGGCCTTCGGCGAGAGCAGAGAATCGCGAGGCCAGTGCAGCGTGCCGGCGCTGGACGGTGGCTTGAGCTACACGCAGGTCGCCGCGGGAAACGTCCACACGGTGCTGCTCAGGAGCGACGGCACTGCCGTGGCCTTCGGCTCGAATCACAATGGCCGGTGCAATGTGCCGGCGCTGGACGGTGGCCTGAGCTACACGCAGGTCGCCGCGGGAGGCTTCCACACGGTGCTGCTCAGGAGCGACGGCACGGCCGTGGCCTTCGGCTGGAATGGTCGTGGCCAGTGCAACGTGCCGGCGCTGGACGGTGGCTTGAGCTACACGCAGGTCGCCGCCGGAGGGGCCCACGCGGTGCTGGTCAGGAGCGACGGCACGGCCGTGGCCTTCGGCTCGAATCAAGATGGCCAGTGCAATGTGCCGGCGCTGGACGGTGGCCTGAGCTACACGCAGGTCGCCGCGGGAGGCTCCCACACGGTGCTGCTCAGGAGCGACGGCGCGGCCGTGGCCTTCAGCGAGAATTACGCTGGCCAGTGCAACGTGCCAGCGCTGGACGGGGCGCCGACGTACACCGCGCGCCTGCTCGTCGGCGCGACGCTGCTCCTGCAGGCGTCGCTCGACGGCGGCGCGGTGCTCGGCCTGAAGGGAACGGGTCCCGAGGGGAACGGGCCCTGGACCCCGGGGCCGTCCCCCATGGACCAGACCTTCATCCTGAGTCGTTGTCTGACATTCCTGGGGCCCGTGGACGGCCTGCGGAGGCGAAGGTCGCAGCGGAACGCTGTAGGGGGCCTGGAAATGGGCACCAACACCAACGCAGGGGGTTTGCCCCCACAGGGGGAAGGTGATCCTAGATTTCGGTGTTGGTGGAAACATTTCGGCCACCTCGGAAGCCAGAATATTACCACCATCGCCGAGATCGGGCTCTTCTTCCCTCGGTGGCGGCACGCCGCCGGTACTGGTGTTGGTGTCAACCTCCAGGCTCTAGGCCTGCGACACTGGAGGGCCCGTGCCCTTCCTGGCGAGGTGCGCTTCCTGACCCTGGGCGGGGTGGAGCGCTGCCGGGTGCGGGCGGCGCCTGGCGCGCCGCTCGCTGGCGTGCGCGACTGGCTGGCGGGCGAGCTGGGCGCGGGCAGGCTGGGCCCCGGGCTCGGCCGCGCCGACGCGGCCCTGCCAGGCGGACGGCTCCTGAGCGGGGCCTCGGCGGGCGAGACCGTCGCAGACGCCTTCGGGTTGTAGGCATCGGGTCGCCGCCGTGCTTCGTCTTGGGCCCCGGGGTGGCATCCAGGGAGGGGTGTTTTCGCGGGCCTCGGGATGCGTACCAGCAGCTGCGCCTCGCCGAGAGGCGTCTGGGGGTGCCCGGGTGGTCCCCGACAGCCGCCAGAGACCCGCGAGCCGGGCGACGAAGATACACTGGGGGGAATCATTAGGCTCAGAATGGGGTCAACTGTGTCGCAGTATCTCGTATTTCACGCTCGCTGTAGGTCTCTCAGATCGCTGGCAGTTGTATCGGGTTGCAGTAGATCGTGTTTTTGTCGCTGTCGATCGTCTCTTGATCGCTGCAGGGCGCTTTCGGCGGTGAGATGTTGACGATGCAGAGGTGTGTATTTCCGGCCATGCTGAAGCTTGGCCGGTGACTTGCAGTCTCGTGCGATGTGACCGAGCCCGCCGCACCTCAGGCACACGGATGTTCGGGTCCTTGTGCCTGTCCCATGGTGCGACGTCAGGTGGGGCTACACTTATGCTCGGGAGGGATGTTTTCGCGGGCCTCGGCATTTCCCAGTCTCGGGATGCGTACCAGCAGCTGCGCCTCGCCGAGAGGCGTCTGGGGGTGCCCGGATGGCCCGCGACGGCCGCCGGAGACCCGCGAGCCAGGCGACGAAGATACATTGGGGGGGAATAGGCTCAGGGGGTGGGGGGTGCATCGACCCTCAGTCGCCCATTCCACGCCGACGTCAGCCCGATAGCTCGCGCTGCCCAGGATCCTCGTCCTCCTCCTCCTCCTCCTCCTCTTCTTCTTCTTCTTCTTCCTCCTCCTCCTCCTCCTTCTCCTCCTCTTCCTCCTCTTCCTCCTCCTCCTCCTCCTCCTCCTCCTCCTCCTCCGCGATGTGTCGCCGAGCCCAGGTCGATGTTGTCCTCCCCCGCCGAGCCAGGTCCCCGCCCTCGCTGCCCGAGCCCGCCCGGGAGCGTGGGGCGCGGGCACGCGAGGTTTTCGGTCGGGCCGGTCCCCCCTACAGGGGGCTTTTGGACGACAGACCAGAAATGACCCCAAAAATATACCCAGAGATCCAGCGTAATGAAAAAATCAAGACGGAGGTGTTTCATATTTTTCGGCCTCGAGGGGCCCTCGCCGGGCCCCGGGACCGTCAACAAAAACGACTCAGGATGAGAAACCGGCCCCGAGGAAAGGGTCGAGACTTCTGGGGACCCCGCGTTGAAAACATCACGACGTCGGATCTCAGGGTACTCCACAAATGCTCAAGAATGATCCAGAACTCGTCCCCTGACTATTCTTGGACGATTTTTGACTGCTCCTCCTCTGGAGGCACCCGCCCGACTCGAGCGAAGCTGGAGGCCCCCGCTCCGCCTCCAGCCGCGGCCCTCCCTGGAGCACCGAGCGCTCCCGAGCAGCCCGCCCGCGCGCCCCCCTCGGCGGGCCCTCGGACCTCCCGGCCGTCCCACTGAGGAGGCGGGGGTGAGGTGGCGCCCAGGGCGCTTGCCGATCCATAGGGTGCCCATAAAACGTCCACTATGCGAGGTGTAACATCCTGTTTTGTTTGGTTCCAAGTCCATACACACACTCCACGTCACTGCGAGTAGCGCATCGTTGAAACGCAAGCGCCCCAGCGCCCTGGCGCTTGCGATCCAGAGGGCGCCCTGCGCTTTGCGATCCAGAGGTGTCCACGGATACCGACCGCAACTGGGCTCACAGGGAGCCCCCCGCCATGGCCGCTCGGAGGGGGTTGGTCGAGAGCCGCGCGTCCGCCCCATCGCGGGGCGCGGGCACACGAAGAATGGAGGTCCCCGCCTGCCGCCCCGGCTCGAGCCGTCGGCCCTCCCCGGAGCCCCGAGCGCTCCCAGAGCCCGCGCCCGCGCCCCCACGCGGGCCCCAGGCCTCCCGACCGCGCCCACGGATGGTCGCCGCGGGAGGCGAACACACGGTGCTGCTCAGGAGCGACGGCACGGCCGTGGCCTTCGGCGAGAATGACCGCGGCCAGTGCGCCGTGCCGGCGCTGGACGGTGGCCTGAGCTACACGCAGGTCGCCGCCGGACAGTTCCACACGGTGCTGCTCAGGAGCGACGGCACGGCCGTGGCCTTCGGCTCGAATCGTCGCGGCCAGTGCGCCGTGCCGGCGCTGGACGGTGGCCTGAGCTACACGCAGGTCGCCGCCGGAGGCGCCCATACGGTGCTGCTCAGGAGCGACGGCACGGCCGTGGCCTTCAGCTCGAATGCCTGCGGCCAGTGCACCGTGCCGGCGCTGGACGGTGGCCTGAGCTACACGCAGGTCGCCACCGGAGGACGCCATACGGTGCTGCTCAGGAGCGACGGCACGGCCGTGGCCTTCGGCTGGAATGGTCGCGGCCAGTGCGCCGTGCCGGCGCTGGACGGTGGCCTGAGCTACACGCAGGTCGCCGCCGGAGATGCCCACACGGTGCTGCTCAGGAGCGACGGCACGGCCGTGGCCTTCGGCTCGAATGGTTGTGGCCAGTGCGCCGTGCCGGCGCTGGACGGTGGCCTGAGCTACACGCAGGTCGCCGCCGGAGGAGGCCACACGGTGCTGCTCAGGAGCGACGGCACGGCCGTGGCCTTCGGCTCGAATCCCTACGGCGAGTGCGCCGTGCCGGCGCTGGACGGTGGCCTGAGCTACACGCAGGTCGCCGCGGGAGATGCCCACACGGCGCTGCTCAGGAGCGACGGCACGGCCGTGGCCTTCGGCTCGAATGGTCGCGGCGGCCGGGATTTCGAGGGCGCTGGACGGGGCGCTGACGTACACCGCGCGCTTCGGCGCGGCGCTGCTCCTGCAGGCGTCGCTCGACGGCGGCGCGGTGCTCGGCCGGAAGGGAGCGGGTCCCGGGGGGAACGGGCCCTGGGCCCCGGGGCCGTCCCCCGGACCTTCATCCTGAGTCGTTGTCTGACAGTCTTGGGGCCCGTGGACGGCCTGCGGAGGCGAAGGTCGCAGCGGAACGCTGCAGGGGGCCCGGAAAGGGGCACCAACTCCAACGCAGGGGGGTTTGCCTCCACAGGGGGAAGGCGATCCCAGATTTCGGCGTTGGCGGGAACATTTCGGCCACCTCGGAAGCCAGGATATTACCACCATCGCCGAGCTCGGGCTCTTCTTCCCTCGGTGGCGGCACGCCGCCGGTTTGTTGGTGTTGGTGTCAACCTCTGGGCTCTAGGCCTGCGACACTGGATGACCCGTTCCCTTCCTGGCGAGGTGCGCTTCCTGACCCTGGGCGGGGTGGAGCTGGCTGCCACCAGGGGGCGGGCGGCCCCGGAGGCGCCGCTCCTGTGGCGTGCCCGACTGGCTGGGCGGGCAGCTGGGGGGGGGGGGGCGCGGGCAGGCTGGGCCCCGGGATCGGCCGCGCCGACGCGGCCCTGCCAGGCGGACGGCTCCTGAGCGGGGCCTCGGCGGGCGAGACCGTCGCGGACGCCTTCGGGTTGTAGGCATCGGGTCGCCGCCGTGCTTCGTCCTGGGCACCCGGGGTGGCATCCAGGGAGGGGTGTTTTCGCGGGCCTCGGGCTGCGTACCAGCAGCTGCGCCTCGCCGAGAGGCGTCTGGGGGTGCCCGGGTGGTCCCCGACAGCCGCCAGAGACCCGCGAGCCAGGCGACGAAGATACACTGGGGGGAATAATTAGGCTCAGACTGGGGCTCAACTGTGTCGCAGTATATCGTATCTTCACCGCTCGCTGTAGGTCGCCTCCAGATCGCTGCAGATCGTATCCGGGTTGCAGTAGATCGTGTTTTTGTCGCTGCCGATCGTATCTTGATCGCTGCAGGGCGCTTTCGGCGGTGAGATGTTGACGATGCAGAGGTGTGTATTTCCGGCCATGCTGAAGCTTGGCCGGTGACTTGCAGTCTCGTGCGATGTGACCGAGCCCGCCGCACCTCAGGCACACGGATGTTCGGGTCCTTGTGCCTGTCCCATGGTGCGACGTCAGGTGGGGCTACACTTATGCTCGGGGGGGGATGTTTTCGCGGGCCTCGGCACTTCCCAGTCTCGGGATGCGTACCAGCAGCTGCGCCCCGCCGAGAGGCGTCTGGGGGTGCGCGACGGCCGCCGGAGACCCGCGAGCCAGGCGACGAAGATACACTGGCGGGGAATAGGCTCAGGGGGGGGGGTGCATCGACCCTCAGTCGCCCATTCCACGCCGACGTCAGCCCGATAGCTCGCGCTGCCCAGGATCCTCGTCCTCCTCCTCCTCCTCCTCCTTTCCTCCTCCTCCTCTTCTTCTTCTTCTTCCTCCTCCTCCTCCTCCTTCTCCTCCTCCTCTTCCTCCTCTTCCTTCTCCTCCTCCTCCTCCTCCTCCTCCTCCTCCTCCTCCTCCGCGATGTGTCGCCGAGCCCAGGTCGATGTTGTCCGCCCTAGCCGGGCCAGGTCCCCACCCTCGCTGCCCGAGCCCGCCCGGGAGCGTGGGGCGCGGGCACGCGAGGTTTTCGGTCGGGCCGGTCCCCCCTACAGGGGGATTTTGGACGACAGACCAGAAATGACCCCAAAAATATACCCAGAGATCCAGCGCAATGAAAGAATCAAGACGGAGGTGTTTCATATTTTTCGGCCTCGAGGGGCCCTCGCCGGGCCCCGGGACCGTCAAAAAACGACTCAGGATGAGAAACCGGCCCCGAGGAAAGGGTCGAGACTTCTGGGGACCCCGCATTGAAGAAAACATCACGACATCGGATCTCAGGGTACTCCACAAATGCTCAAGAATGATCCAGAACTCGTCCCCAGACTGTTCTTGGACGATTTTTGACTGCTCCTCCTCTGGAGGCACCGGCCCGACTCGAGCGAAGCCGGAGGCTCCCGCTCCGCCTCCAGCCGCGGCCCTCCCCGGAGCACCGAGCGCTCCCGAGCAGCCCGCCCGCGCGCCCCCCTCGGCGGGCCCTCGGACCTCCCGGCCGTGCCCACGGAGGGGCGCCCTGGCGCTTGCGATCCAGAGGGTGCCCATCCCACGTCCACGGATGCAGAGGGTGTCCACGGCGCTCGTCCACACGCTCGTCCACACACACACGTCCACACACACGTCCACGGATACAGAGGGTGTCCACGTCCACGGATGGGCGCCCTGGCGCTTGCGATCCAGAGGGCGCCCTGGCGCTTGCGATCCAGAGGGTGTCCACGGATACCGACGCATCTGGGCTCCAGGGAGCCCCATGGCCGCTCGGAGGTTGCCGGCGAGAGCCGCGCGTCGCGCATCGCGGGGCGCGGGCACGCGAAGTTGGAGGTCCCCGCCTGCCGCCCCGGCTCGAGCCGTGGCCCTCCCCGGAGCCTCGAGCGCTCCCAGGAGCCCGCGCGCGCGCGCCCCCCTCGGCGGGCCCCAGGGCCTCCCGACCGCGCCCACGGATGGTCGCCGCGGGAAGCTCCCACACGGTGCTGCTCAGGAGCGACGGCACGGCCGTGGCCTTCGGCTGGAATTTCGAGGGCCAGTGCGCCGTGCCGGCGTTGGACGGTGGCCTGAGCTACACGCAGGTCGACGCGGGACAAAACCACACGGTGCTGCTCAGGAGCGACGGCACGGCCGTGGCCTTCGGCTCGAATCACGCTGGCCAGTGCAGCGTGCCGGCGCTGGACGG
>CAUYUJ010000480.1:58119-88119 GCA_963575745.1 Prorocentrum cordatum
GGCTGCGGTGACGGACGAGGCGCCCAGCTCCCCAGGCCCCCGACGCCGTGATTTTTTCGCAGCGTCGACCCCCAGAGGTCTGGACCCTTTCTCCGGGATCGGTACTTCGTTCTGATCCGTTTTTTGACAGTTCCGAGGCCCAGTAAGGGCCCCCGAAGGCCGAAAATAATTGAGAGAAACCTGCCGTCGTGATTCTTTCGTAGCCCGAGGGGGTCTGGGTCCCCGGGGCAGGCCCGGGACAGCTACAGGGCCACGCAGTCTGACTTCCACACGCACTGCCACGACCTTCCCCCGCAGGCTGCCCGGCCGCCCCCCCGCGCTGCCCCCATCCTCTGTCCGACAGGGGCGCTGCCGCCGATGCCTCGGCCGCCGCCGCCGTGCAGGCCCGGGGCTTGGCCGCGGCTTCCCCACCGCCCCCTGGTTTCCTCCCAGGCTTCGCGGCCGCGGCTGCTCCCTCTCTGCCCTGCCTCTCTCTCTCTCTCTCTCCCCGCCCCTCCACCCCCTCGCCTTGCCCCCTTTCCCCCCCCTCCGCCTTCCCGCCCTCCCCTCCCCCTTCCTCCCCCTCCCTGCCCCCCTGCCCCAGTCCTCCCGCCCTCCCTCCCTCTCCGGAGGGGGGCGGCGAGAGCCGTGCGTCGCGCATCGCGTGGCGCGGGCACGCGAAGTTGGAGGTCCCCGCCTGCCGCTCCGGCTCGAGCCGGAGCCCCGAGCGCTCCCAGGAGCCCGCAAGCGCCCCCCTCGGCGGGCCCCCGGGCCTCCCGACCGCGCCCACGGATGGTCGCCGCGGGACCCGAACACACGGTGCTGCTCAGGAGCGACGGCACGGCCGTGGCCTTCGGCTCGAATGACCGCGGCCAGTGCGCCGTGCCGTCGCTGGACGGTGGCCTTAGCTACACGCAGGTCGTTGCGGGCTGGGCCCACACGGTGCTGCTCAGGAGCGACGGCTCGGCCGTGGCCTTCGGCTCGAATCAGGGCCAGTGCAGCGTGCCGGCGCTGGACAGTGGCTTGAGCTACACGCAGGTCGCCGCGGGCTGGGCCCACACGGTGCTGGTCAGGAGCGACGGCACGGCCGTGGCCTTCGGCTCGAATCGCGAGGGCCAGTGCAGCGTGCCGGCGCTGGACGGTGGCCTGAGCTACACGCAGGTCGCCGCGGGAAGGGCCCACACGGTGCTGCTCAGGAGCGACGGCACGGCCGTGGCCTTCGGCTCGAATCACGATGGCCGGTGCAATGTGCCGTCGCTGGACGGTGGCCTGAGCTACACGCAGGTCGCCGCGGGACTCGCCCACACGGTGCTGCTCAGGAGCGACGGCACGGCCGTGGCCTTCGGCTCGAATCGCGAGGGCCGGTGCAATGTGCCGGCGCTGGACGGTGGCCTGAGCTATACGCAGGTCGCCGCGGGAGTCACCCACACGGTGCTGCTCAGGAGCGACGGCACGGCCGTGGCCTTCGGCTCGAATCGCGAGGGCCAGTGCAGCGTGCCGGCGCTGGACGGTGGCCTGAGCTACGCGCAGGTCGCCGCGGGAAACATCCACACGGTGCTGCTCAGGAGCGACGGCACGGCCGTGGCCTTCAGCGAGAATTCCGCTGGCCAGTGCAACGTGCCAGCGCTGGACGGGGCGCTGACGTACACCGCGCGCCTTCTTGTTGGCGCGACGCTGCTCCTGCAGGCGTCGCTCGACGGCGGCGCGGTGCTCGGCCTGAAGGGAACGGGTCCCGAGGGGAACGGGCCCTGGACCCCGGGGCCGTCCCCCATGGACCAGACCTTCATCCTGAGTCGTTGTCTGACAGTCCTGGGGCCCGTGGACGGCCTGCGGAGGCGAAGGTCGCAGCGGAACGCTGTAGGGGGCCTGGAAATGGGCACCAACACCAACGCAGGGGGTTTGCCCCCACAGGGGGAACGTGTTCCTAGATTTCGGTGTTGGTGGAAACATTTCGGCCCCCTTGGAAGCCAGAATATTACCACCATCGCCGAGATCGGGCTCTTCTTCCCTCGGTGGCGGCACGCCGCCGGTACTGGTGTTGGTGTCAACCTCTAGGCTCTAGGCCTGCGACACTGGAGGGCCCGTGCCCTTCCTGGCGAGGTGCGCTTCCTGACCCTGGGCGGGGTGGAGCGCTGCCGGGTGCGGGCGGCGCCTGGCGCGCCGCTCGCTGGCGTGCGCGACTGGCTGGCGGGCGAGCTGGGCGCGGGCAGGCTGGGCCCCGGGCTCGGCCGCGCCGACGCGGCCCTGCCAGGCGGACGGCTCCTGAGCGGGGCCTCGGCGGGCGAGACCGTCGCGGACGCCTTCGGGTTGTAGGCGTCGGGTCGCCGCCGTGCTTCGTCTTGGGCCCCGGGGTGTCATCCAGGGAGGGATGTTTTCGTGGGCCTCGGAATGCGTACCAGCAGCTGCGCCTCGCCGAGAGGCGTCTTGGGGGTCCCCGGATGGTCCCCGACAGCCGCCAGAGACCCGCGAGCCAGGCGACGAAGATACACTGGGGGGAATCATTAGGCTCAGGGGGGGGATGCATCCACCCTCAGTCGCCCAGTGCACGCCGATGGGAACCCGATAGCTCGCGCCGCCCAGGATCTTGGGGTTTCGCCATCGGGGCCTAGTGCGGATCTCTCCGCGATGCGTCGCCGAGTCCAGGTCGATGTTGTCCTCCCCCGCTGAGCCAAGTCCCCACCGTCGCTCCAGGTCCTCTCAGCCCAGGAACGCGGGGTTTCACCATCGGGGCCCAGTGCGGATCTCTCCGCGATATGTCGCCGAATCCAGGTCGATGTTCCCATGGGCCCTGGGGTCCTGGGGGATCTGGGGCGGTGGCAACGCCATGCCAGCCCTCGCAGCCTCGGCGGGTCTCGGTGAGAGGCCAGCGCTTCACCGAGTAGCCCTGGCGCTTGCGATCCTGAGGGTGTCCATCCACGTCCACGGATGCCGACGTAGCTGGGCCCCAGGGTGCCCCATGCCCTCTCCGGAGGGGGGCGGCGAGAGCCGCGCGTCGCGCATCGCCGGGCGCGGGCACGCGAAGTTGGAGGTCCCCGCCTGCCGCTCCGGCTCGAGCCGGGGCCCCCCCCGGAGCCCCGAGCGCTCCCAGGAGCCCGCGCGCGCCCCCCTCGGCGGGCCCCCGGGCCTCCCGACCGAGCCCACGGATGGTCGCCGCGGGCTGGGCCCACACGGTGCTGCTCAGGAGCGACGGCACGGCCGTGGCCTTCGGCTCGAATGACCGCGGCCAGTGCGCCGTGCCGGCGCTGGACGGTGGCCTTAGCTACACGCAGGTCGCCGCGGGCTGGGCCCACACGGTGCTGCTCAGGAGCGACGGCACGGCCGTGGCCTTCGGCTCGAATCGCGAGGGCCAGTGCAGCGTGCCGGCGCTGGACAGTGGCTTGAGCTACACGCAGGTCGCCGCGGGCTGGGCCCACACGGTGCTGGTCAGGAGCGACGGCACGGCCGTGGCCTTCGGCTCGAATCACGCCGGCCAGTGCAGCGTGCCGGCGCTGGACGGTGGCCTGAGACTACACCGCAGGGAACGGTCGCGCGGCTGGGCCCACAAACGGTGCTGGGGCGGGAGTCGACGGCACGGCCCGTAGGCCTTTCGGCTCGAATCGCGAGGGCCAGTGCAGCGTGCCGGCGCTGGAACGGTGGGCTTGAGCCTACACGCAGGTCGCCGCGGAAACGTCCACACGGGGCTGCTCAGGAGCGACGGCATGGCCCGTGCCTTCGGCCAGAATCACAATGGCCGGTGCAATGTGCCGGCGCTGGACGGTGGCCTGAGCTACACGCAGGTCGCCGCGGGCTGGGCCCACACGGTGCTGCTCAGGAGCGACGGCACGGCCGTGGCCTTCGGCGAGAATCGCGATGGCCAGTGCAGCGTGCCGGCGCTGGACGGTGGCCTGAGCTACACGCAGGTCGCCGCGGGAAACGTCCACACGGTGCTGCTCAGGAGCGACGGCATGGCCGTGGCCTTCGGCCTGAATCACAATGGCCGGTGCAATGTGCCGGCGCTGGACGGGGCGCTGACGTACACCGCGCGCCTGCTCGTCGGCGCGACGCTGCTCCTGCAGGCGTCGCTCGACGGCGGCGCGGTGCTCGGCCTGAAGGGAACGGGTCCCGAGGGGAACGGGCCCTGGACCCCGGGGCCGTCCCCCATGGACCAGACCTTCATCCTGAGTCGTTGTCTGACATTCCTGGGGCCCGTGGACGGCCTGCGGAGGCGAAGGTCGCAGCGGAACGCTGTAGGGGGCCTGGAAATGGGCACCAACACCAACGCAGGGGGTTTGCCCCCACAGGGGGAACGTGATCCTAGATTTTGGTGTTGGTGGAAACATTTCGGCCACCTCGGAAGCCAGAATATTACCACCATCGCCGAGATCGGGCTCTTCTTCCCTCGGTGGCGGCACGCCGCCGGTACTGGTGTTGGTGTCAACCTCTAGGCTCTAGGCCTGCGACACTGGAGGGCCCGTGCCCTTCCTGGCGAGGTGCGCTTCCTGACCCTGGGCGGGGTGGAGCGCTGCCGGGTGCGGGCGGCGCCTGGCGCGCCGCTCGCTGGCGTGCGCGACTGGCTGGCGGGCGAGCTGGGCGCGGGCAGGCTGGGCCCCGGGCTCGGCCGCGCCGACGCGGCCCTGCCAGGCGGACGGCTCCTGAGCGGGGCCTCGGCGGGCGAGACCGTCGCGGACGCCTTCGGGTTGTAGGCGTCGGGTCGCCGCCGTGCTTCGTCTTGGGCCCCAGGGTGTCATCCAGGGAGGGATGTTTTCGTGGGCCTCGGAATGCGTACCAGCAGCTGCGCCTCGCCGAGAGGCGTCTTGGGGGTCCCCAGATGGTCCCCGACAGCCGCCAGAGACCCGCGAGCCAGGCGACGAAGATACACTGGGGGGAATCATTAGGCTCAGGGGGGGGGGATGCATCCACCCTCAGTCGCCCAGTGCACGCCGACGGGAGCCCGATAGCTCGCGCCGCCCAGGATCCTGGGGTTTCGCCATCGGGGCCTAGCGCAGATCTCTCCGCGATGCGTCGCCGAGTCCAGTTCGATGTTGTCCTCCCCCGCCGAGCCAAGTCCCCACCGTCGCTGCCTCTCAGCCCAGGAACGCGGGGTTTCACCATCGGGGCCCAGTGCGGATCTCTCCGCGATATGTCGCCGAATCCAGGTCGATGTTCCCATGGGCCCTGGGGTCCTGGGGGATCTGGGGCGGTGGCAACGCCATGCCAGCCCTCGCAGCCTCGGCGGGTCTCGGTGAGAGGCCAGCGCTTCACCGAGTAGCCCTGGCGCTTGCGATCCTGAGGGTGTCCATCCACGTCCACGGATGCCGACGTATCTGGGCCCCAGGGTGCCCCATGCCCTCTCCGGAGGGGGGCGGCGAGAGCCGCGCGTCGCGCATCGCGGGGCGCGGGCACGCGAAGTTGGAGGTCCCGGCCTGCCGCTCCGGCTCGAGCCGTGGCCCTCCCCAGAGCCCCGAGCGCTCCCAGGAGCCCGCGCGCGCCCCCCTCGGCGGGCCCCCTGGCCTCCCGACCGAGCCCACGGATGGTCGCCGCGGGAGGCGCACACACGGTGCTGCTCAGGAGCGACGGCACGGCCGTGGCCTTCGGCGAGAATCACGCCGGCCAGTGCAGCGTGCCAGCGCTGGACGGTGGCCTTAGCTACACGCAGGTCGCCGCGGGCGCGGCCCACACGGTGCTGCTCAGGAGCGACGGCACTGCCGTGGCCTTCGGCTCGAATCTTGAGGGCCAGTGCAGCGTGCCGGCGCTGGACAGTGGCTTGAGCTATACGCAGGTCGCCGCGGGCTGGGCCCACACGGTGCTGGTCAGGAGCGACGGCACGGCCGTGGCCTTCGGCGAGAATCGCGAGAGGCCAGTGCAGCGTGCCGGCGCTGGACGGTGGCTTGAGCTACACGCAGGTCGCCGCGGGAAACGTCCACACGGTGCTGCTCAGGAGCGACGGCATGGCCGTGGCCTTCGGCCTGAATCACAATGGCCGGTGCAATGTGCCGGCGCTGGACGGTGGCCTGAGCTACACGCAGGTCGCTGCGGGAGGCTTCCACACGGTGCTGCTCAGGAGCGACGGCACGGCCGTGGCCTTCGGCTGGAATGGTCGTGGCCAGTGCAACGTGCCGGCGCTGGACGGTGGCTTGAGCTACACGCAGGTCGCCGCCGGAGGGGCCCACGCGGTGCTGGTCAGGAGCGACGGCACGGCCGTGGCCTTCGGCTCGAATCAAGATGGCCAGTGCAATGTGCCGGCGCTGGACGGTGGCCTGAGCTACACGCAGGTCGCCGCGGGAGGCTCCCACACGGTGCTGCTCAGGAGCGACGGCGCGGCCGTGGCCTTCAGCGAGAATTACGCTGGCCAGTGCAACGTGCCAGCGCTGGACGGGGCGCCGACGTACACCGCGCGCCTGCTCGTCGGCGCGACGCTGCTCCTGCAGGCGTCGCTCGACGGCGGCGCGGTGCTCGGCCTGAAGGGAACGGGTCCCGAGGGGAACGGGCCCTGGACCCCGGGGCCGTCCCCCATGGACCAGACCTTCATCCTGAGTCGTTGTCTGACATTCCTGGGGCCCGTGGACGGCCTGCGGAGGCGAAGGTCGCAGCGGAACGCTGTAGGGGGCCTGGAAATGGGCACCAACACCAACGCAGGGAGTTTGCCCCCACAGGGGGAACGTGATCCTAGATTTCGGTGTTGGTGGAAACATTTCGGCCACCTTGGAAGCCAGAATATTACCACCATCGCCGAGATCGGGCTCTTCTTCCCTCGGTGGCGGCACGCCGCCGGTACTGGTGTTGGTGTCAACCTCTAGGCTCTAGGCCTGCGACACTGGAGGGCCCGTGCCCTTCCTGGCGAGGTGCGCTTCCTGACCCTGGGCGGGGTGGAGCGCTGCCGGGTGCGGGCGGCGCCTGGCGCGCCGCTCGCTGGCGTGCGCGACTGGCTGGCGGGCGAGCTGGGCGCGGGCAGGCTGGGCCCCGGGCTCGGCCGCGCCGACGCGGCCCTGCCAGGCGGACGGCTCCTGAGCGGGGCCTCGGCGGGCGAGACCGTCGCGGACGCCTTCGGGTTGTAGGCGTCGGGTCGCCGCCGTGCTTCGTCTTGGGCCCCGGGGTGTCATCCAGGGAGGGATGTTTTCGTGGGCCTCGGAATGCGTACCAGCAGCTGCGCCTCGCCGAGAGGCGTCTTGGGGGTCCCCGGATGGTCCCCGACAGCCGCCAGAGACCCGCGAGCCAGGCGACGAAGATACACTGGGGGGAATCATTAGGCTCAGGGGGGGATGCATCCACCCTCAGTCGCCCAGTCCACGCCGACGGGAGCCCGATAGCTCGCGCCGCCCAGGATCTTGGGGTTTCGCCATCGCGGCCTAGCGCAGATCTCTCCGCGATGTGTCGCCGAGTCCAGGTCGATGTTGTCCTCCCCCGCCGAGCCAAGTCCCCACCGTCGCTGCCTCTCAGCCCAGGAACGCGGGGGTTCACCATCGGGGCCCAGTGCGGATCTCTCCGCGATGTGTCGCCGAATCCAGGTCGATGTTCCCATGGGCCCTGGGTCCTGGGGGATCTGGGGCGGTGGCAACGCCATGCCAGCCCTCGCAGCCTCGGCGGGTCTCGGTGAGAGGCCAGCGCTTCAGCGAGTAGCCCTGGCGCTTGCGATCCTGAGGGTGTCCATCCACGTCCACGGATGCCGACGTAGCTGGGCCCCAGGGTGCCCCATGGCCGCTCGGAGGGGGGCGGCGAGAGCCGCGCGTCGCGCATCGCGGGGCGCGGGCACGCGAAGTTGGAGGTCCCCGCCTGCCGCTCCGGCTCGAGCCGTGGCCCTCCCCGGAGCCCCGAGCGCTCCCAGGAGCCCGCGCGCGCCCCCCTCGGCGGGCCCCCGGGCCTCCCGACCGAGCCCACGGATGGTCGCCGCGGGAGGCGCACACACGGTGCTGCTCAGGAGCGACGGCACGGCCGTGGCCTTCGGCGAGAATCACGCCGGCCAGTGCAGCGTGCCGGCGTTGGACGGTGGCCTTAGCTACACGCAGGTCGCCGCGGGCGCGGCCCACACGGTGCTGCTCAGGAGCGACGGCACTGCCGTGGCCTTCGGCTCGAATCTTGAGGGCCAGTGCAGCGTGCCGGCGCTGGACAGTGGCTTGAGCTATACGCAGGTCGCCGCGGGCTTGGCCCACACGGTGCTGGTCAGGAGCGACGGCACGGCCGTGGCCTTCGGCGAGAATCGCGAGGGCCAGTGCAGCGTGCCGGCGCTGGACGGTGGCTTGAGCTACACGCAGGTCGCCGCGGGAAACGTCCACACGGTGCTGCTCAGGAGCGACGGCACTGCCGTGGCCTTCGGCTCGAATCACAATGGCCGGTGCAATGTGCCGGCGCTGGACGGTGGCCTGAGCTACACGCAGGTCGCCGCGGGAGGCTTCCACACGGTGCTGCTCAGGAGCGACGGCACGGCCGTGGCCTTCGGCTGGAATGGTCGTGGCCAGTGCAACGTGCCGGCGCTGGACGGTGGCTTGAGCTACACGCAGGTCGCCGCCGGAGGGGCCCACGCGGTGCTGGTCAGGAGCGACGGCACGGCCGTGGCCTTCGGCTCGAATCAAGATGGCCAGTGCAATGTGCCGGCGCTGGACGGTGGCCTGAGCTACACGCAGGTCGCCGCGGGAGGCTCCCACACGGTGCTGCTCAGGAGCGACGGCGCGGCCGTGGCCTTCAGCGAGAATTACGCTGGCCAGTGCAACGTGCCAGCGCTGGACGGGGCGCCGACGTACACCGCGCGCCTGCTCGTCGGCGCGACGCTGCTCCTGCAGGCGTCGCTCGACGGCGGCGCGGTGCTCGGCCTGAAGGGAACGGGTCCCGAGGGGAACGGGCCCTGGACCCCGGGGCCGTCCCCCATGGACCAGACCTTCATCCTGAGTCGTTGTCTGACATTCCTGGGGCCCGTGGACGGCCTGCGGAGGCGAAGGTCGCAGCGGAACGCTGTAGGGGGCCTGGAAATGGGCACCAACACCAACGCAGGGGGTTTGCCCCCACAGGGGGAAGGTGATCCTAGATTTCGGTGTTGGTGGAAACATTTCGGCCACCTCGGAAGCCAGAATATTACCACCATCGCCGAGATCGGGCTCTTCTTCCCTCGGTGGCGGCACGCCGCCGGTACTGGTGTTGGTGTCAACCTCCAGGCTCTAGGCCTGCGACACTGGAGGGCCCGTGCCCTTCCTGGCGAGGTGCGCTTCCTGACCCTGGGCGGGGTGGAGCGCTGCCGGGTGCGGGCGGCGCCTGGCGCGCCGCTCGCTGGCGTGCGCGACTGGCTGGCGGGCGAGCTGGGCGCGGGCAGGCTGGGCCCCGGGCTCGGCCGCGCCGACGCGGCCCTGCCAGGCGGACGGCTCCTGAGCGGGGCTCGGCGGGCGAGACCGTCGCGACGCCTTCGGGTTGTAGCGTCGGGTCGCCGCCGTGCTTCGTCTTGGGCCCCAGGATGTCATCCAGGGAGGGATGTTTTCGTGGGCCTCGGAATGCGTACCAGCAGCTGCGCCTCGCCGAGAGGCGTCTTGGGGGTCCCCGGATGGTCCCCGACAGCCGCCAGAGACCCGCGAGCCAGGCGACGAAGATACACTGGGGGGAATCATTAGGCTCAGGGGGGGGGATGCATGCACCCTCAGTCGCCCAGTCCACGCCGACGGGAACCCGATAGCTCGCGCCGCCCAGGATCTTGGGGTTTCGCCATCGGGGCCTAGTGCGGATCTCTCCGCGATGCGTCGCCGAGTCCAGGTCGATGTTGTCCTCCCCCGCCGAGCCAAGGCCCCACCGTCGCTGCCTCTCAGCCCAGGAACGCGGGGTTTCACCATCGGGGCCCAGTGCGGATCTCTCCGCGATGTGTCGCCGAATCCAGGTCGATGTTCCCATGGGCCCTGGGTCCTGGGGGATCTGGGGCGGTGGCAACGCCATGCCAGCCCTCGCAGCCTCGGCGGGTCTCGGTGAGAGGCCAGCGCTTCAGCGAGTAGCCCTGGCGCTTGCGATCCTGAGGGTGTCCATCCACGTCCACGGATGCCGACGTAGCTGGGCCCCAGGGTGCCCCATGGCCGCTCGGAGGGGGGCGGCGAGAGCCGCGCGTCGCGCATCGCGGGGCGCGGGCACGCGAAGTTGGAGGTCCCCGCCTGCCGCTCCGGCTCGAGCCGTGGCCCCCCCCCGGAGCCCCGAGCGCTCCCAGGAGCCCGCGCGCGCCCCCGAGCCCACGGATGGTCGCCGCGGGAAGCGAACACACGGTGCTGCTCAGGAGCGACGGCACGGCCGTGGCCTTCGGCTCGAATCACGCCGGCCGGTGCAGCGTGCCGGCGCTGGACGGTGGCCTTAGCTACACGCAGGTCGCCGCGGGCTGGGCCCACACGGTGCTGCTCAGGAGCGACGGCACGGCCGTGGCCTTCGGCTCGAATCACGCCGGCCAGTGCAGCGTGCCGGCGCTGGACGGTGGCCTGAGCTACACGCAGGTCGCCGCGGGAGGCTCCCACGCGGTGCTGCTCAGGAGCGACGGCACGGCCGTGGCCTTCGGCTCGAATTGCGCGTGTGACGTACCTCCGCTGGGCCCCCCAGGAGCCCACGAAAGTGGCGACAGTAGCGCAGATCGCAAGCACCCCCAGGGGGCGGCGAGGTACCCAGGTGGTCCGCGTGGGACGTACCTCCGCTGGGCCCCCCAGGAGCCCACGATAGTGGCAGCAGTAGCGCAGATCGCAAGCACCCCCAGAGGGCGGCGAGGTACCCAGGTGGTCCGCGTGTGACATACCTCCGCTGGGCCCCCCAGGAGCCCACGAAAGTGGCGGCAGTAGCGCAGATCGCAAGCACCCCCAGGGGGCGGCGAGGTACCCGGGTGGTCCGCGTGGGACGTACCTCCGCTGGGCCCCCCAGGAGCCCACGAAAGTGGCGACAGTAGCGCAGATCGCAAGCACCCCCAGGGGGCGGCGAGATACCCAGGTGGTCCGCGTGGGACGTGCCTCCGCTGGGCCCCCCAGGAGACCACGGAAGTGACGACAGTAGCGCAGATCGCAAGCACCCCCAGGGGGCGGCGAGGTACCCAGGTGGTCTGCGTGGGACGTGCCTCCGCTGGGCCCCCCAGGAGCCAACGAAAGTGGCGACAGTAGCGCAATCGCAAGGAACCCCGTGGGGCGGCGAGGTACCCAGGTGGTCCGCGTGGGACGTACCTTCGCTGGGCCCCCCAGAGCCCACGACGGTGGCGACTGTAGCGCAGATCGCAAGCACCCCCAGGGGGCGGCGAGTTACCCAGGGGTCCGCGGGGACGTGCCTCCGCTGGGCCCCCCAGGAGCCCACGAAAGTGGCGGCAGTAGCGCAGACCGCAAGCACCCCCAGGGGGCGGCGAGGTACCCAGGTGGTCCGCGTGGGACGTACCTCCGCTGGGCCCCCCAGGAGCCCACGAAAGTGGCAGCAGTAGCGCAGATCGCAAGCACCCCCAGGGGGCGGCGAGGTACCCAGGTGGTCCGCGTGGGACGTGCCTCCGCTGGGCCCCCCAGGAGCCCACGAAAGTGGCGGCAGTAGCGCAGACCGCAAGCACCCCCAGGGAGCGGCGAGGTACCCAGGTGGTCCGCGTGTGACGTGCCTCCGCTGGGCCCCCCAGGAGCCCACGAAAGTGGCGACAGTAGCGCAGATCGCAAGCACCCCCAGGGGGCGGCGAGGTACCCAGGTGGTCCGCGTGGGACGTGCCTCCGCTGGGCCCCCCAGGAGCCCACGAAAGTGGCGACAATTGCGCAGATCGCAAGCCCTCCAGGGGGCGGCGAGGTACCTAGGTGGGCCTCCCAGGAGCCCACGAAACTGGCGACAGCAGCGCAGATCGCAACGGCGGCGAGGTACCGAGGTGGTCCGCGTGAGACGTACCCCCGCTGGGCCTCCCAGGAACCTCGAAAGTGGCGACAGTTGTGCAGATCGCAAGCCCCCCAGGGCACCACGAGGTACCGAGGTGGTCCGCGTGGGACGTACTTCCGCTGGGCCCCCCGGGAACCCACGAAAGTGGCGACAGTTGCGCAGATCGCAGACGGCACGAGAGAAGAGGAGAAGGGAACACAGGAAACAGAGGAGAAGCAGGAGGGGAGGAGAGGAGGAGCAGGAAGGAGGAATGAGGTCGGGGCGACCGCACTGCTCTATTCAAATCGAAAACCCAACACAGGAGGGTTGTAAGAAGAATAATAATGAGCTTTTTACTACTAAGCTGAATCATAGCAGTGCTAATACTAGTAGAGTAATAATACCATTGATACTACTAATACGAATACTAACATTCACAGTGCTCATACTAATAATGCCAATACTAAGACTAATAATAAGCACACTACTATTTATAACATTCATAATAACATTAACAGCAACACGACTTAATAATACCAATCACAGTGCCAATAACAACATTATTATCATATCGTAATAATACTACTGTTCAGTAATACTGTTACGACTAATACTAACAATGCTACCATTTTTTATCAGTAAGGGCTTCGCCCCATGCCGCTGGCCCCCTGTCTCGGATAATGAGATGCAAAAACTGAGTCATGAGGTCTGGGCGCCGCCGTGAAGCATTGTCGGGACCTGTTTGTTTTTCGACCCTGACCCCGCCGATTTGCATGAGGGGTGCCACCGCATTTCAGAAATGTGGCAAATCCCTTGTGTTTTTGGACCCTGGCCCCGCCGATTTGTGTGAGGGGTGCCACCGCATTTGAGAAATGTGACACATCCCCTGTGTCATTGGACCCTGACCCCGCCGATCTGCGTCAGGGGTGCCACCGAATTTCAGAAATGTGGCACATCCCGCATCCTTTGTGTTTTTGGACCCTGACCCCGCCGATTTGCTTGAGGGGTGCCACCGAAATTCAGAAATATGACACATCCCTTATGTTTTTGGACCCTGACCTCGCCGATCTGCGTGAGGGGTGCCACCGATTTTGAGGAATGTGGCAAATCCCCTGTGTTTTTGGACCCTGACCCCGCCGATCTGCGTCAGGGGTGCCACCGGATTTAGACATGTTGCAAATCCCTTGTGTTTTTGGACCCTGACCCCGCCGATCTGCGTCAGGGGTGCCGCCGAATTTAAAACATGTGGCGCATCCCTTGTCTTTTTTGGACACTGTCCCCGCTGATCTGCGTGCAGGGTGCCACCGAATTTCAGAAATGTGGCGCATCCTTTGTGTTTTTGGACCCTGATCCCGCCGATCTGCGTGAGGGGTGCCACTGAAATTTAAAGATGTGGCAAATCCCTTGTGTTATCGGACCATGACTCTGCGGATCTGAGTGAGGGGTGTGAATTTTTACCCCCCCAGAAATTCTCAGAACCTTCCCTGGGCTCCCCCACCCTCGCGCGTTCATCAACAAGGAAGAGTAAGCAGCAAGAAGCAGAACTGTAAAAGTGGAAACTGGAAGCTGCAACTTGTACAGGGAGCAGCACATTCCCGGCCTACAGCCTGGTGGCCCCGCAAGGGGGCCGGCGGATTATAATAATAATACTAAGGAGAAAAAGAAGAGCGGGAGGAGGAGGAAGATGAAGAAGAAGGATAATAATAGTACTAAGAAGAAGGAAGCTATTAATCATTATAATATTAATAATGGTGAGCGTAATACTAATATGAAGAAGCAGAAGCATAAGCATAATCATTATACTCTTGGTAATACTAATCGTAAGGATAATAACATTACTACTAAGAAGACGAATTACCCTGTGACGTACCCAACCCTTTCCATACATGTGGCGATTATACTCAGGACCACTCAATGCTGACTGGCATTCCGAAGGACCCGCAGTGCGCAAGAAGAGCACCCAACAGTGATTTCAGAAGAGCGCAGCAAGAAGAGGAACGGCAACTATACAACATGGAAACACAGGGGCGTTGAAAGAAACGCGTATGACGTACCTCCGAATGATCCACGTGGGACGTACCTCCGCTGGGCCTCCCAGGAGCCCACGAAAGTGGCGACAGGTGGGACTCACCTTTGCTGGGCCTCCCAGGAGCCCACGAAAGTAGCGACAGTTGTGCAGATCGCAAGCCCCCCAGGGGGCGGCGAGGTACCCAGGTGGTCCGCGTGGGACGTGTCTCCGCTGGGCCTCCCAGGAGCCCACGAAAGTGGCGACAGTAGCGCAGATCGCAAGCCCCCCATGGCGGCGGCGAGGTCCCGAGGTGATCCGCGTTGGACCCACCTCCGCTGGGCCTCCCAGGAGCCCAATACAGTGGCAACAGTTCACAGATCGCAAGCCCCCCATGGGGGCGGCGAGGTCCCGAGGTGATCCGCGTGGGACGTACCTCCGCTGGGCCTCCCAGGAGCCCACGAAAGCGGCGACAGTTGCGCAAATCGCAAGCCCCCCAGGGGCGGCGATGTCCCGAGGTGATCCGAGTGGGACGTACCTCCGCTGGGCCTCCCAGGGGCCCACGAAAGTGGCGACAGTTGCGCAGATCGCAAGCCTCCCAGGAGCCCACGAAAGTGGCGACAGTTGCGCAGATCGCAAGCCACCCAGGGCACCGCGAGGTCCCGAGGTGATCCGCGTGGGACGTACCTCCGCTGGGCCCCCCCAGGAGCCCACGAAAGTGGCGACAGTTGTTGTGCAGATCGCAGCCCCCCAGGTGCGCGAGGTCCGAGGTTGTCCCGCGGGGACGCACCTCCGCTGGCCCCCAGGAAGCCCAAAAGTGGCGTTGCGTCAGATCGCAAGCCAACGCCGCGAGGTCCGAGGTGGTCCGCGTGGGACGCACCTCCCTGGGCCTCCCAGGAGCCCACGAAAGTGGCGACAGTTGCGCAGATCGCAGCCCCCCAGGGCACCGCGAGGTCCCGAGGTGATCCGCGTGGGACGTACCTCCGCTGGGCCTCCCAGGAGCCCACGAAGTGGCGACAGTTGCGCAGATCGCAGCCCCCAGGGCACCGCGAGGTCCCGAGGTGATCCGCGTGGGACGCACCTCCGCTGGGCCTCCCAGGAGCCCACGAAAAGTGGCGACAGTTGCGCAGATCGCAGCCCCCAGGGCACCGCGAGGTCCCGAGGTGATCCGCGTGGGACCCACCTCCGCTGGGCCTCCCAGGAGCCCACGAAAGTGGCGACAATTGCGCAGATCGCAACCCCCCCAGGGCACCGCGAGGACCCGAATTGATCCGCATGGGACGTACCTCGCTGGGCCTCCCAGGAGCCCACGAAAGGGCCACAATTGCGCAAATCTCAACCCCAAAGGCACCGCAAGGTCCCGAGGTGATCCGCGTGGGACGTACCTCCGCTGGGCCTCCCAGGAGCCCACGAAAGTGGCGACAATTGCGCAGATCGCAACCCCCAGGGCACCGCGAGGTCCTGAGGTGATCCGCGTGGGACGTACCTCCGCTGGGCCTCCCAAGAGCCCACGAAAGTGGTGCCAATTGCGCAGATCGCAGCCCCCAAGGCACCGCGAGGTCCCGAGGTGATCCGCGTGGGACGTACCTCCGATTGGCCTCCCAGGAGCCCACGAAAGTGGCGACAATTGCGCAAATCGCAGCCCCCAGGGCACCGCGAGGTCTCGAGGTGATCCGCGTGGGACGTACCTCCGCTGGGCCTCCCAGGAGCCGACGAAAGTGGCGACAATTGCGCAGATCGCAGCCCCCAGGGCACCGCGAGGTCCCGAGGTGATCCGCGTGGGACGTACCTCCGCTGGGCCTCCCAGGAACCCACGAAAATGGCGAACGTTGCGCAAATCGCAGCCTCCAAGGCACCGCGAGGTCCCGAAGTGATGCCGCGTGGGACGTACCTCCGCTGGGCCCTCCCAGGAGCCACGAAAGTGGCGACAGATGCGCAATCGCAAGCCCCCAGGCACCTCGGCGAGTCCCGAGGTGATCCGCGTGGGACGTAACCTCCCGCTGGGCCTCCCAGAGCCCACAAAGTGGCGACCAGTTGCGCAGATCGCAGCCCCCAGGCACCGCGAGGTTCCCGAGGTGATCCGCGTGGGACGTACCATCCGCTGGGCCTTCCAGGAGCCCACGAATGTGGCGACAGTTGCGCAGATCGCAGCCCCCCAGCCACCGCGAGGTCCCGAGGTGATCCGCGAGGGAACTAATCCTCCGCGGGCCTCCCAGGAGCCACACGAACGTGGCGACAGTTGCGCAGATCGCTAGCCCGCCAGGCACCGCCGTCCCGAGGTGATCCCGCGTGGGACTACCTCGCCTGCCTCCCAGGACCCACGAACGTGGGGCGACAGTTGCGCAGATCGCAGCCCCCCCAGGGCACCGCGAGGTCCCGAGGTGATCCGCGTGGGACGTACCTCCGCTGGGCCTTCCAGGAGCCCACAAAAGTGGCGACAGTTGCGCAGATCGCAGCCCCCAGGGCACCGCGAGGTCCCGAGGTGATCCGCGTGGGACGTATCTCAGCTGGGCCCCCCAGGAGCCAACGAACGTGGCGACAGTTGCGCAGATCGCAGCCCCCAGGGCACCGCGAGGTCCCGAGGTGATCCGCGTGGGACGTACCTCCGCTGGGCATCCCAGGAGCCCACGAAAGTGGCGACAGTTGCGCAGATCGCAGCCCCCAGGGCACCGCGAGGTCCCGAGGTGATCCGCGTGGGACCCACCTCCGCTGGGCCTCCCAGGAACCCACGAAAGTGGCGACAGTTGCGCAGATCGCAGCCCCCCAGGGCACCGCGAGGTCCCGAGGTGTTCCGCGTGGGACGTATTTCCGTTGGGCCTCTCAGGAGCCCACGAACGTGGCGACAGTTGCGCAGATCGCAGCCCCAGGGCACCGCGAGGTCTCGAGGTGGTCCGCGTGGGACCCACCTCCGCAGGGCCTCCCAGGAGCCCACGAAAGTGGCGACAGTTGCGCAGATCGCAGCCCGACGGCACGAGAGAAGAGGAGAGGGGAACACAGGAAACAGGAGAGGAGGAGGGGAGGAGGGGGGAGGAGAAGAAGGAGGCCAGGGCGACCACACTGCATTATTCAAAACGAATACCCAACCATATGAGGGTTGGGAAAAATAGTAAGCAATAACAATAGCCATAATAATATTATTACGAATGATCAAAACATTAACAAATACTACTACTACCACTACTACTACTACCACCACTACTACTACTACTACTACTACTACTACTACTACTACTTATACTACTACTACTACTACTACTACTACTACTACTACTACTACTACTACTACTACTACTTCTACTACTACTACTACGACTACTACTACTACTACTATAACTACTACTACTACTACTACTACTACTACTACTACTACTACTACTAGTACGACCACTACTACTACTACTACTACTACTACTACTACCTACTACTACTACTAACACTACTACTACTATACTACTACTACTAACTACTATACTTCCTACTTACTACTAACTACTACTACTACTACTACTACTACTACCTACTACTACTACTACTACTACTACTACGACTACTACTACGACTACTACTACGACTACTACTACGACTACTACTACTACTACTACTACTACTACTACTACTACTACTACTACTACTACTACTACTACTACTGCTACTACTTCCACTACTAATACTACTACTACTACTAATACTAATAATACTAAGAAGCATATACAGAAGCATATTCAGAATACTCATAATACTAAGTATACGAATACTAGTAATACCAATGATAAGAAGACTAAGAGTAGTATTAATAGTAATAAGAATATTAGTAAGAATAATAATTGTAATATTAATCATAAGAAGAATAATGACATTAATCAAACTAAAAAAGAAGAAGCGGAGGAGGAGGACCTTCCAGAGTGCTGAAATATTGCCTTCCAGACTCAAGCTGGGCCTGTCCCTTTACAGGAGGAATATTTCACATGTAGTGAGTGAAAATATAGTCAGGGGGTCATTTGTCTTTAAACTATGTTTGGCTATTTTTGAATTTTCTCTGAGTCCGGCTCCTTCGTTCCCTGACCTTCCAGGGTGCTAGAAGTAGCCTTCCAGATCTATCGACCTGTCTTGACTGCCGAAAATCTCGACAGGAGTTTGGACTTGGATGTCCTGGTGCTACCCTTTTTCCCCTCCTGGAAGGTCAGGGTATCCTCCTCCCTCCTCCCTTCCTTGTCCTCCCTCCCCTCCTGCACCTCCGGCCGTAGCCACTTTGGCTCAAGCCGTTTCTTGACCCCAGGCATTCTAAGCTTTTTGCGGGCCGGACGAAAGGGGGGGGGTACGAAATCTGCTGCATGCAGCTGGTTTCGGCCCCACCGAGGGGCCCGTTCCTCGATACATAGCCGCCTCCGGCGCCTGGAGGCGCTGGGAAAGTCAGCGACGTGAGCTGATTCTCACCCCCCCCCTTTGCTATCCCACCCTTTCGCCCGACCCGCTCTTTTTAAATCCCGCTCACCCCGCCGCTCAGCCATCGGAGGGCACCAACTATACACCAACACCGATCCTGGCCAGGATCACCCTGGGCCCAGGATCGGTGTATATGCCTTCTTGCGCAAGGCAGGAGGGCGTATGCACCGATCCTGGGCCCAGGGTGATCCTGGCCCGGATCGGTGTGGTGTATAGTTTGGTGCCCTCCTGAGCCATGGCGCCGCCATAGTCGAAGAGGAACGCCGCCCTGCTGGCCGGGGGCGCGGCGCTCGGGTTGTGGCGGGCCGGCAACGCCTTCGCCCCGAGCCTCGGGGGCACCCCGACGAGGCCGCTCGCGCAGGCCGCGGGCCTGCGCGGCGCGGCGGGCCTCGCCGCGCAGGGCCCGGCGCCTGCGGGCGTCGCCGCCGCCCTCGCCTGCGGCGCCGCCTCGGTGGCCGTGGCGGCCTCCGCCGCGCGCCGCCCCCGGCAGGTGGCCCCCGCCGCGCGCCGCGCCTTCGAGGGCGAGCTCGGGGTCCAGGCGCCCGTGGGCTACTGGGACCCCCTGGGCATGGCGGCCGACGGCGACGTGGAGGACTTCGCGCGGCGGCGGGAGGCCGAGCTCAAGAACGGCCGCGTGGCCATGTTCGCGTGCATGGGCTACATCGTGCCCGAGTACGCCAAGTTCCCCGGCTACCTCGCGCCCTCCTCGGACCTGAAGTTCGCGGACGTGCCGAACGGCCTCGCGGCCGTCAGCAAGGTCCCCGCCGAGGGCTGGCTGCAGTGGCTCGCCCTGTGCGGCTTCTACGAGACCTGCGTGAACGGGGAGTCCAAGCCAGGCGAGCCGGGCAACTACGGCAGGGGCCGCCTTGGCTTCACCGGCACCAGCATCGAGGACCCCGAGGGGCGCAAGAGGGCCTTGAACGCCGAGATCGCCAACGGGCGCCTGGCCATGGTGGCCATCATCGGTATGTTCTTTCAGGACGGTCTGACTGGATCGGCATGGGGCGACTGGGATGTCTACCACGGAGTCGCAGTGCAGAGCGGCAAGATGAGCCCTGGCTACAACACGCTGCCAGAGTGGGAGGGCGTCGCGAGTGGTTTCGAGGGCTCGGTCGGCGACCAGGAGCCCCTGGGATTCTGGGACCCCGCTGGCTTCACAAAGGACGGGGACGTGGAGAAGTTCAAGCGCCGCAGGGAGGTGGAGCTGAAGCACGGCCGCGTCTCCATGCTGGCGACCATCGGCTACATCGTGCCCGAGTACTACAAGTTCCCTGGCTACCTGTCGCCTTCCCAGGGGGTCAAGTTCGAGGACGTCCCCAACGGCTTGGGCGCTCTGTCGAAGGTGCCCCCAGCGGGCCTGGCCCAGTTCGCGGCCTTCATCGCCTTCCTCGAGCTAGTGTACAACAAGCCCAGCGCCGAGCCGGGCAACTACGGCAAGGGGAACCTGGGCCTGGGCTCGCTCGGCCTCGGGGGCTCCATCACGGATCCCAAGCTGAGGGCGAAGAAGCTGAGCGCCGAGATCTCGAACGGGCGCCTGGCCATGGTGGCTATCATTGGCATGTTCTTCCAGGACGGCCTCACCGGCTCCGCTTGGGGAGACTGGGCACTCTATACCGGCAGCCCTCTGCGCGCCTTCGACGCCGAGACCGGCGTCACGGCGCCGTTCAAGTATTGGGACCCCCTCGGCATGTCCAGCGACGGGGACGTGCTGGAGTTCCGCCGCCGCCGCGAGGCCGAGATCAAGAACGGCCGCGTCGCCATGATCGCCTGCATCGGCTGGATTGTGCCCGAGTACTTCCGGTGGCCCGGCTACCTGTCGCCGTCCCAGGAGATCAAGTTCACCGACATCCCCAACGGCTTCGCGGCGCTCAAGGCGATGCCGGCCGATGGCTGGGCGCAGATCGGCGTGTTCATCGCCTTCCTCGAGCTCTTCCCCCTGAGGCAGGAGAAGGACCGTGCCCCGGGCGACTTCCCCACTTGCGGCCGCCTCGGGGTCCCTTGGTTCTTCGTCGCTGGCCGCGCGGGCAGCGACAGCGACCCGGCCGCCAACAGGCGGGGCCTGGACTCCGAGATCAACAACGGCCGCCTGGCGATGGTCGCGATCACCGGCATGGCCTTCCAGAACGGCGTCACCGGCACCACCGGGCCCGAGATGTGGTTCCCGTAGGCCAGGGGCAGAGATCACCTGAGAGCAGGCCCTTGCCGCCTGGTGACGAGCGCAGGCGCTCCTCCTCCTCCTCCTCCTCCTCCTCCTCCTCCTCCCTTTCCTCCTCCTCCTGATCCTCCCTCGTCCTCGTCCTCTTCATCCTCCTCCTCTTCCTCCTCCACCTCCTTCCTACTCCCTCCTCCCTCCTCCTCCTCCTCCTCCCTCCTCCCCCTCCTCCTCCTCCTCCTCCTCCTCCTCCTCCTCCTCGTTCTCCTCCTCCTCCTCCTCCTCCTCCTCCTCCCCACCCTTCCTTTCCTCTCCCTCCTCCCTCCTCCGTCCTCCCTCCTCCTCCTCCCACCTCCTCCTCCTCCTCCTCCTCTTCCTCCTCCTCCTCCTCCTCCTCCTCCTCCTCCTCCTCCTCCTCCTCCTCCTCCTCCTCCTCTCCTCCTCCTCCTCCTCCTCCCCCTCCTCCTCCTCCTTCCCCCTCCTTCCTCCTCCTCCTCCTCCTCCATCCCCTCCTCCTCCTCCTCCTCCTCATCCTTTTCCTCCTGCCTCCCACCTCGTCCTCCTCCCTCCTCCCTCCTCCCTTCTCCAGAACCCGTCACCCTCCTCCCTCCTCCCTCCTCCCTCCCCTCACTCCCCTCCCTCCTCCCCTCCTCCTCCTCCACCTCCCCTCCTCCTCCTCCTCCTCCTCCTCCTCCTCCTCCTCCTCTCCTCCCCCTCCTCCTCCTCCCCCTCCTCCTCCACCTCCTCTCCTCCTCCTCCTTCCTCCTCCTCCTCCTCCTCTTCCTCATCCTCGTCCTCTCCTCTAGTCCTCCTCCCATCCGTCCTCCTCCTCCTCCTCCTCCTCCTCGTCCCCTCCTCGTCCTCCTCCCCCTCCCCCCCTCCACCTCCTCCCATCCTCCCTCTCCCTTCCTTCCTTCCTCCTTCTTTCCTCCTCCTCCTCCTCCTCCCTTCCTTTTCGTCCCTCCCTTACTTCTCCTTTCCTGCTTCCGTTCTCCCCCCTCATCCCTTCCTTCTCCTCCCTTCCTCCCTTCCTCCTTCCCTCCCTCCTCCGCCTTCCCCTTCCCGTCCTCCTCCTCCTGGCTGCCCACTGGCTAGGCTTGCCCCATGATTCTCCTGCTTTCTGCCCGCCAGCTCCCTCACTGCCGCGGCCCCCCGGCTGGTGTCCCTGCCATGTCCCTCCCCTGTGAGAGCCCCGCGTGTCCCTCTTTGGTGCGTGCCCGCTTGCGTCCGGTGCGCTCGCGCGGCCAGCGCTGTTGCCAGGTATTATCTCTCGCGCTTCGCGAATCCCCATGAGAGCTGACGGGAGAAGGGAGGAAGAGACGCATGTATTGAGTAGGGCCGAGGGTCAGAGAGCGCCTTCCTCTGCAGGACCAATAAGAAAGGGCGTCAATGTGGCTCAGCGCCTTGCCGATCAAGCCGACGAAGATGTGCCATACGTCTAATCACTCGCTTATGTCCAAAATTTTGGCTCGACGCCCAGTGTGGTGCATCAATTCCAACTTGACCGAACTGGTTGACTGCACCCCTTGACGTCCGTTTGGGGTGTTCTGCAGACCTGACCCCCCAGCCCTACTCAACACTTTTAGTGAAACAGAGCGTGCAAGGAGAAGAGAGGAATGAGGGTGTCGAGCCATCTTGCAGGCTATCTTGGATCATCGGAGGCCTTCTTGGAGCTGCGGGGCTGTACTGCGGGATATTGGGGTCCTCCTGGAGCTCTTTTGGGGCATCTTGGGGCCCTCTTGGCGCTCTTTGGGTGGTCTTGGGGTTCTCTTGGGGCTCTTTTGGGGCGCCTTGGGGCCTTGGGGCCCTCTTGGGGCTCTCTTGGGGCTCTGTTGGGGCCTTCTTGGGAGCTATGGAGCGCCTCCTGGGGCCATCTTGGAGACCATCGATCAAAGGAGGAGGGGTCCTCGATTTGCTTCCCCCCTCCGGGGCCATCGAAACATCTTCTTGGGGCGCTCTTGGGGCCCTCTTGGGGCGATCTTGGGCAGCAGTCTTGTGGGCCTCTTGGGTCCTTCTTGGAGCTCTCTTGGGCCATCTTAGGGCCATCTTGAGGCCTCAAAAGCGCATCGGAAGCGAAAAGGCGAGAAGGCAAACATAAATGATTTTGTTCAGGTTTTTGAAGGATTTTGGCTTCTAGGGGAGTTCCTGATGGGTCGCCTAAAGCATCTGGAACCGTTTTGTGGCCCTCTTGGGGCCTCTTAGAGGCATCTTGTTAGCTATCTTGAGCCATGTTGGACTATTTTGAGCGATCTTGGAGGCCATCTTGGGCTCTCTGAGGCCCTCTTGGAGCCATCTCAGGCTACCTTGGACGCCCTGACCGCTCGCGACCCCCACCGTCCAGGTCGGGGTAGGGGGAGGGGTCAAGACACCCCCTAGATAGCAACCGTCTAGCTCACTCCCACCCGCCCTCCCAGCACATACGTAACGCCCCAGCCTCAGCATGTTCAGCGGTCGTCTTCGGATGGACAGCTACTGGGAACCAACACCGACCAAATGTGCGCGACGCTGGGGCGAGGTGCGCCACGCGTGCCAGGCGCGGCACGCGCGCCAGGCACCCCTGGGGCCCGAGCGTGCCAGGCACGCCTGGTGCGCCAGATGCGTCACGTGCTTCGCGTGCGCCAGGTGTGCCGCTTACTCCAGCCGCGCTAGGTGCGCCACGTTCGGGGCACGCGCAGAGTGTGTCAGGTGCGCTTGCGCACGTGACAGCACACATCGGGAAACATGTCGGCCCCCACCATACCTGTCGAACAGCAATGTTCATCATTGTGTCTGGTGGGCCTGCGCACAGCAGGCCATACGCCACCACCCCCGCCGTCTCTGTCAAAAACCGCTTGACAGTGACCGCGGAGTGGCCGCGCATGATCCAGATTTAGCCGCGAGGTGCATTCTGGATTGTTTTTTTTTGTTGGGATGGTAGCCTTGCGCGCAGCAGGCAATATGCTGTCACCCCCGCCGTCCTTGTCGAACACCATACAAAGTGCTCGCGGGCCTCACCAACATAACTCAAGACTTTGCCCCAAAGTGTACTTTGTATGATTTTTTGATAGGGATGGTGGGGGGGGGCGCATCGGGTTGGCCGCGCATGCTCCCAATGTGGAGGCAGAGTGCGTTGTGTATTGTTTTCCCAACACTCCTGTGGGATTGGGTACTCGTTTCGCAGAGAGCATCATTTTGGTCTCCACCTCCTCCTCTCCTCCTCTCCTTCTATCCTGTCTCCCGTGTTCCCTTCTCCTCTTCTCTCGTGCCGTCTGCGATCTGCGCAACTGTCGCCACTTTCGTGGGCTCCTGGGAGGCCCAGCGGAGGTACGTCCCACGCGGATCACCTCGGTACCTCGCCGCCCCCTGGGGGGCTTGCGATCTGCGCAACTGTCGCCACTTTCGGGGGGCCCTGGAAGGCCCAGCGGAGGTACGTCATACGCGGATTACCTCGGTACCTCGCCGCCCCCTGGGGGGCTTGCGATCTGCGCAAGTGTCGCCACTTTCGTGGGCCTCTTGGGAGGCCCAGCGGAGGTACTCCCATCACCCACACCACACAGTGTCAGCGCGCGCGAGCTGTTCGCGCGGGGGGGGGGGGGGTCTTCAGGTCTGTCTACCGTGGCTTGCTGGAGTTAAGGAAAACAGCCAACATAGTCGCACTTACAGCCCAACTGGGCCTCGCGACACGATATGCCCCGCTGCCTCCTGGGAGGCCCAGCGAGTACGTCCCGACGCGATCACCTCGGTACCGGTCGCCCCCTTTGGGCTTGCGATCTGCGCAAATGTCGCCACTTTCGTGGGCTCCTGGGAGGCCCAGCGGAGGTACGTCCCACGCGGATCACCTCGGTACCTCGCCGCCCTTTGGGGGGCTTGCGATCTGCGCAACTGTCGCCACTTTCGTGGGCTCCTGGGAGGCCCAGCGGAGGTACGTCCCACGCGGATCACCTCGGTACCTCGCCGCCCCCTGGGGGGCTTGCGATCTGCACAAATGTCGCCACTTTCGTGGGCTCCTGGGAGGCCCATCGGGAGGTACGGTCCCACGGGATCACCTCGGTACTCGCCGCCCCCTGGGGATGCTTGCGATCTGGCGCAAACTGTCGCCACTTTCGTGGCTCCTGGGAGGCCCACTTTAGGTACGTCCCACGCGGATCACTCGGTACCTCGCCGCCCCCCTGGGGGGCGACCTGTGCCAACTGTCGCCACTGTCGTGTCTCCGGAAGGCCAGCGAGGTACGATGGCCCCACGGACGATCGCACCTCGGTACCCGAATCGCCGCCCTTTGGGGGGCTTGCGATCTGCGCAACTGTCGCCACTTTCGTGGGCTCCTGGGAGGCCCAGCGGAGGTACGTCCCACGCGGATCACCTCGGTACTTCGCCGCCCTCTGGGGGGCTTGCGATCTGCGCAAATGTCGCCACTTTCGTGGGCTGCTGGGAGGCCCAGCGGAGGTACGTCACACGCGGATCACCTCGGTACCTCGCCGCCCCCTGGGGGGCTTGCGATCTGCGCAATTGTCGCCATTTTCGTGGGCTCCTTGGAGGCCCAGCGGAGGTACGTCCCACGCGGATCACCTCGGTACCTCGCCGCCCCCTGGGATGCTTGCGATCTGCGCAACTGTCGCCACTTTCGTGGGCTCCTGGGAGGCCCACTTTAGGTACGTCCCACGCGGATCACCTCGGTACCTCGCCGCCCACTGGGTGGCTTGCGATCTGCGCAACTGTCGCCACTTTCGTGGGCTCCTGGGGGGCCCAGCGGAGGTACGTCCCACGCGAATCACCTCGGGCACATGTCCGCCCCCTGGGGCTTTGCGATTCTGCGCAAATGTCGCCACTTTCGTGGGCTCCTGGGAGGCCCAGCGGAGGTAGGCCCCACGCGGATCACCTCGGTACCTCGCCGTCCCCTGGGTGGCTTGCGATCTGCGCAACTGTCGCCACTTTCGTGGGCTCCTGGGAGGCCCAGCGGAGGTACGTCCCACGCGGATCACCTCGGTACCAACTTGTCGCTGCCCCTGGGGGGCTTGCGATCATGTGCAAATTCGCCACTTTCATAGTCTCCTGGGAAGCCCAACGGAGGGTTAACGGTCCACGCGTATCACCTCGGTAACCTCTCTGCGCCCCCTGGGGGGCTTGCGATCTGCGCAAATGTCGCCACTTCCGTGGGCTCCTGGGAGGCCCAGCGGAGGTACGTCCCACGCGGATCACCTCGGTTCCTCGCCGCCCCCTGGGGGGCTTGCGATCTGCGCAAATGTCGCCACTTTCGTGGGCTCCTGGGAGGCCCAGCGGAGGTACGTCCCACGCGGATCACCTCGGTACCTCGCCGCCCTGTGGGGGGCTTGCGATCTGCGCAACAAACTGTCGCCACGTTCGTGGGCACCTGGGAGGCCCAGCGGAGTACGATCCCACGCGGATCACCTCGGTACCGCTCAACAAAGTCGCCGCCCCCTGGGGGGCTTGCGATCTGCGCAAATGTCGCCACTTTCGTGGGCTCCTGGGAGGCCCAGCGGAGGTACGTCCCACGCGGATCACTTCGGTACCTCGCCGCCCCCTGGGGGGCTTGCGATCTGCGCATGTCGCCACTTTCGTGGGCTCCTGGGAGGCCCAGCGGAGGTACGTCCCACGCGGTGACTGGGTGCTCCTGCTTATCCTCGAGGCCGCGACCTTTTGCTTCCACTTTTGGGTTCTTTTCTTTGGGTTCGCTGTCGCGCCCTGTTGTCTCCACTTTTGGGTGAGTCTCCGCCCCCGCTATGCACCTCATGCATTTGCCTCTTTCAGCGCAGCGCGTTGCTGAGTTAAACCGATGTTCTGATTTAGCCCTCGCCGCCCCCCGCTTTTGTGTTCTCCCTTGTGCTTCCATTTTGTATGTTGCTGTTCCTCTTCTTGATGCTCTCTTCTGATTTCTCTCCTGAGTGCTCTTCTTGTGCACTGCGGGTCCTTCAGAATGCCAGTCAGAATGGAGTGGCCCTGAATATAAGCGCCACGTGTATAAAAAGGGTTCCCATCCCCGAAGGGGAGCAATTGTTTTTTTGAAGAGGGAAGAAATACATCGTTAGACCACCTGCGCCCAGAGGACTGGTGGCATTCTCAGTGTGCCCGATAGCTCCCGGCAGCCACCGCGTGGCCAGCGTTGCTGCCAGGAGGAGGAGGAGGAGGAGGAGGAGGAGGAGGAGGAGGAGGAGGAGGAGGAGGAGGAAGGAGGAGGAGGAGGAGGAGGAGGAGGAGGGGGAGAGGGAGGAGGAGGGGGAGGAGGAGGGGGAGGTGGAGGAGGAGGACAAGGAAGGGAGGAGGGAGGAAGAGACGAGGGAGAAAGTTCGCTCGGGTCTGGTCGGGGCGCCCCTTCGCTGAGTGTGGAGCCCTTCGCGTGACCGACGCCGCAAACTGAACTGGGGGGTCGTGAGCATCCCCTTCGACGTCGTCACCGTTCCAATCCTCGCCCTCGTCGTCGTCTTCCTTTTCCTCGCTCTCATCGTTGCCCTTTGTTCATCGAGAACAAACCAACCCCTAACCATAATAACACGATGAATACGTGGCCTCACTTAGGTCCCCGTCTTCACATTAAGGATCGTACATCTGGGCGGTTTGGTCTGATGCATCCTCAGAAAACGGCCCCCTTTCCCTACTGTTCTTGGCCCTCCTAATTTGGGTCCCCTCCCAAAGGGTCAATTACGGATGCCGCAGCCATTTTGGCTCAAGCCGTTTCGCGCCAGCCCATCGCAATGAGGAGCATATGGAGGGCGGCGCCAGCGCAAGTGCCGACAGTCCCGCAGAGCCGTCAGAGGCAACGCGCTGCCTGCTGCGCCGGCAAGGGGCCCAGGAACTGTACGACCCGCTGGACGCGCTCGAGGAGGAGCGGGCCAGCCTGGAGCGCGAGGGCGCGCAGCTGCGCATCGCGCTGGAGGCGACGAAGCAGGAGTTGCAGAGCGCGGAGGCGCGTGCCCTCGAGGAGCGTGGTGTCGCCGAGGAGGCCTGGGCGCACAGGCCAGCCGCGGCGGGCGGAGCCTCCTCGGGCAGCTCGTTGACCGAAGACGCCGAGGAGGCCGCGCGGCTGCGGGTATTGATCGCCAGCTGCGAAGAGGAGTTGCGCGAACGGCGTTGGGGGTGCGTGCTGGAGGACGGCTCTGTTGGCGAACTGCTCGCGGACGATTGTGAGGAGTCCGACGCGCTCCGCCTCGCGCTCGCAGCCGCCGAGGAAGAGAGCCGCCAGCTGGCGGATGAGCGCGCCGCTGCCGAGGACGAGGAGGTAGCCATCAGTGCCTGGCTGCAACACCTCGAGCTGGAGCGGGTGCAGGTCGGTCTGCGGCGGGACGAGGCCGCGGCCGAGCTCTCGCAGCTGCTGGCCGACCAGCGGGAAATGCTGCACGACGAGGCGGACGCACTTCAATTGAAGCGCTCGGGCGTTGACGTCAGCCAAGTGCTCAGGATGCAGGACCAGGTGGAGCGCGCCGCTGAGCGACGGCGCGCCTTGGAGGGGGAGGTCGCCGCGCAGAGGGCCGAGGCCGCGAAGCTGCTGGCAGAGGTGCGGCGCACGCGCGAGGAGTCCAGGGTGGAGGAAACCGCAATGGCTGCACGCAAGCGGCGCTTGATCTCCAGCGCGCCTGCGGGGGCGCACACGCCGGAACTCGTCGCCTCGGAGACCTTTGCGGCTTCTGCGGCCGCCGCGACCACCGCGGAGCGCGTCCGCTCGGCAGCCGCGCGGGCAGCGAGGTGGGCTGCCCGAAGCCCACAGGTCACGGCTGGCCGGGACAGCTCCGACGAGGAGCTGCCCCCCGACTACTGGGACGGCGTCGTCCAAGCCGCCGCCACGACCGCGGCGTCGCCTCCGCGCCCGGCCTGGAGCTACTGGGACGGCCCCGTCCTGCGTGGGGAGATCGTGCCGCTGGCCACGGCGGCTGCCGGCAGCGCTGCCCCCCCAGGGATCGGCGTCGACGAGGATCGGCCCGTAGCGCCCAGCTGGATTGCCGGGAGCCAGCGCCTCCAGGCGGCGGTGGGTCGTCAGCGCAGGCCACCGCCGTCGCCCGCAAGGCCTTCGGAGGTACATCCTGGACATGGGCTGGCGCAGAGCGTGAGAGAAACAAAAAAGGGTCGATTGAGGATACTTGCGTTGCTTCTCAGGTGTCTCGGCCACAGTAGGCAGGGTTCTTCCCAGGCATGTTCTGTTTGCGATCCCCGCAGGTTGGGGCCCTCTCTCGGCGCTCTCCCTCCCCTCGCTCCCCTCTTTCCCCTTTCCCTTCTTCCCACAACTGCACAACTGCTATGCTCCTCTCTCCCCTGCCTCTGCCCAGAAGAGGCTCCACCCCCTCCGCGTTTTCTTTTTACACAGGATTGGGCGAGTTGCTTCTGCATATGTTTTTACAATCTGCTTTTTTTCAGCGTTGCAGGAATGGTGGTCCCGCTGCAGCGTGGGCCTTTTTTGGATCGGCGCTGTGATCCCGTTGTTCATAATGGCGCTCTCGCCCCATCGTGGGCCACTTTAGTGGAAACGAGTCTTTCATCATCGTGGTCGCCCCCACCTTTCCCCTCCTCCGCCTCCTCCTGGTCCTCCTGCTCCTCCAGCTCCTTCCACTCCAGTTCCCGCTGCTGCTGTTCGTCCTCGTCCTCCTCCTTCCCGATCCTTCTCCCGCTCCTTCCACTCCACTTCCTGCTGCTGCTGTTCGTCCTCGTCCGCCTCCTTCCTCGTCCTCCTGGGTTCCCTCCTGCTCATCCTCCTGCTCACCCGCCACCTCCTCCTCCTCCTCCTCCTCCTCCTCCTCCTCCTCCTCCTCCTCCTCCTCCTCCTCCTCCTCCTCCCGTGTGCGCAGCTCCCCCTTTCCGCTTGCGCACCACACGACGCGGTCTTTTTTTCGGAGCCCCAGGCCGGCCATGGCACGTGCCCGCGGGGAGAGAATCGATCAGCGCCACGGGCGGGATGGCTCCTCCTCCTCCTCCTCCTCCTCCTCCTCCTCCTCCTCCTCCTCCTCCTCCTCCTCCTCCTCCTCCTCCCTCTACTCCTTCTTACTAGTATTAATTGTGTAGTATACCTCGTACCCCCCTTCCCCCACACACCCCCAGATGTTCCGGGAGGCCCCTCGGATGCACTCGGAGCTCCTCGCAGGCCTCCGGATGCAGTCGGAGATCGCTCGTCCGCCTCCCGCTTCGAGCTTCGAGCTGCGGACAGCGTCGAGCGAAGCGAGCTCCGATGCCCTCGATAGCCCTCCTCCCAGCCTGGGCTGGGGGAGGGCAATAAGGCAACAACCAAGAGGTGAAAGAGAGAGAGAGAGAGAGGGAGGACCAGTGGGCACGGTGGATAAGATGTTGCAGCTCAAGGGGGGGGGAGGAAGAGGGAGGCTGTCTGTGACGTGCGCGCGCAGGTGCAGGTGGGGCCCGAGCATTGAGTTCCAGCCCCCTTTGGGGGGAGCTGAGGCCCACCTCGGCTCGGAGGTCTAGAGGCGGGGGTGCCAGAACCCAGGTGCAGTGCTGAGCGGCCGCAGCGGCGGTGTGGGTGTGGGGAGGGGGCAGGTGGAGTAAGCCTAGGGTGCAGGGGAGGCGACGAAGACAGGCGCAGCTGTAGCTGTGTGTGTGTGTGTGTGTGGCGAGGAGGCACGTGCGCGACGTGGGAATGAGAGGGGGGAGGGAGGGTGGGGGTGAGGCCCGAGCGGGCCGCCCCCTCCCCGAGGAGGGGGAGCGA
>CAUYUJ010000480.1:94337-113134 GCA_963575745.1 Prorocentrum cordatum
GGGCGGATGCCGGGGGAACCGCCCGGGGCGCATTCCACTGCCCGGCCCTTTAAGCTTACCGAGTAAGTAAGAACCCTTCTAGGCAGAGCCTAGGTAGGGAAAAAGTAGCCAGGCTCCCTCGTGTCGATGACCCCCATCGTGCTCCCTCCAGTCGGGGAGGGCCCCCCAGGGTCTGCTCACCCGAGGGGCTGGAGCAGCCGTCCTATCGCCTGGTGCGGTGGTGGCGAGGATGTGGATTAGGCTGGCGATGATGATGATGGTGATGCTGCTGATGATGCGGTTGATGATCATGATGTTTGTGATGTTGGTGATGATGATGATGATGTTGGTGATGATGATGATGAGAGTGGTGGTGGTGACGATGCTGCTGCTGATGATGCGGATGATGATGGTGATGATATGTGATGATGGTGGTGGTGGTGTTGATGATGATGATGCTGATCATGAAGCGGCAGTTGCTGCTGAGGAGGATGCTGGTGATGGTGATGATGATGATGATGATCAACATGAACATGACGACGACTACGACGACGATGATGAGATGATGATGATGATGATGATGATGATGATGTTGTCGATGACGATAAGGATGATGGTGATGATGCTGATGATGATGGTTCTGATCATAAAGCGGCAGCTGCTGCTTATGATGCTTATGATGCAGATGCTGATGATGGTGATGATGGTGTTGATGCTGACTGTGATGATGCTGATGATGATGATTCTGATGACGTCGATGATGGTGACGATGATGCTGATGATGATGATGATGATGGTGATGCCGATGCTGATGCCGATGCTGATGGTTATGGTGATCATGCACATGATGATGCTCATGTTGAGTATGATGATGCCGATGATGATGATGCTGATGATGATGCTGATGATGACGATGCCGATGCTGCTGACAATAATGATGATGCTGATGATGATGATGAGGATGCTGATTATGAGCATGATGCTTCTGATGATGATGCTGATGATGACGACGACGGTTATGATGATAACGACGACGATGATGCTGATGACGACGATGATGCTGATGCTGATGATGATGATGATGCTGACTATGTTTGCGATGCTGCTGTTGATGATTATGCTACGGATGATGACGACGACGGTTATGATGATGACGATGCTGACGATGATGATGATGATGATTTTGATGATGATGATGATGATGATGATGATGATGATGGTGATGATTATGACGACATACTGGTGATGCTGGTGATGATGTTGATGATGATGTTGATGACGATTCCGATGATGATGATGCTTATGATGATGGTGATGATCATGGTGATGATGTTGGTGATGATGATGATGATGGTGATGATGATGATGCTGATGCTGATGATGATGATGATGCTGATGATGATGCTGATAATGACGATAGTGATGATGATGGTGATGCTGATGATGATGCTGATGCTGATGCTGATGCTGCTGATGATGATGATGATGCTGATGATGATGATGATGATAATGATGATGATGCTGATGATGATGATGCTGATGATGATGATGATAGTGGTGGTGGTGACGATGCTGCTGTTGATGATGCGGATGATGATGGTGATGATATGTGATGATGGTGGTGGTGGTGTTGATGATGATGATGATGTTGATCATGAAGCGGCAGTTGCTGCTGATGAGGATGCTGGTGATGGTGATGGTGGTGATGATGATGATCAACATGAACATGACGACGACTACGACGACGATGATGAGATGATGATGATGTTGTCGATGACGATAAGGATGATGGTGATGATGCTGATGATGATGGTTCTGATCATAAAGCGGCAGCTGCTGCTTGTGATGCTTATGATGCTGATGATGGTGATGATGGTGTTGATGCTGACCATGATGATGCTGATGATGATGATTCTGATGACGTCGACGATGGTGATGATGATGCTGATCATGATGATGATGATGATGATGATGATGATGATGATGATGGTGATGCTGATGCCGATGCTGATGGTTATGGTGATCATGCACATGATGATGCTCACGTTGAGTATGATGATGCCGATGATGATGATGATGATGCTGATGATGATGCTGATGGTGACGATGCCGATGCTGCTGACAATAATGATGATGCTGATGATGATGATGAGGATGCTGATTATGAGCATGATGCTTCTGATGATGATGCTGATGATGACGACGACGGTTATGATGATAACGACGACGATGATGATGCTGATGACGACGATGATGCTGATGCTGATGATGATGATGATGCTGACTATGATTGCGATGCTGCTGTCGATGATTATGCTACGGATGATGACGACGACGGTTATGATGATGACGATGCTGACGATGATGATGATGATTTTGATGATGATGATGATGATGATGATGATGATGATGGCGATGATGATGACGATATACTGGTGATGCTGGTGATGATTTTGATGATGATGTTGATGACGAATTCGATGCTGATGATGCTGATGATGATGATGGTAATGATCATGGTGATGATGTTGATGATGATGATGATGATGGTGATGATGGTGATGATGATGATGATGATGCTGATGATGATGATGCTGATAATGACGATGGTGATGATGATGGTGATGCTGATGATGATGCTGATGCTGATGCTGCTGATGATGATGATGATAGTGGTGGTGGTGACGATGCTGCTGCTGATGATGCGGATGATGATGGTCATGATATGTGATGATGGTGGTGGTGGTGTTGATGATGATGATGCTGATCATGAAGCGGCAGTTGCTGCTGATGAGGATGCTGGTGATGGTGATGATGATGATGATGATCAACATGAACATGACGACGACTACGACGACGATGATGAGATGATGATGATGATGATGTTGTCGATGACGATAAGGATGATGGTTATGATGCTGATGATGATGGTTCTGATCATAAAGCGGCAGCTGCTGCTTATGATGCTTATGATGCTGATGCTGATGATGGTGATGATGGTGTTGATGCTGACTATGATGATGCTGATGATGATGATTCTGATGACGTCGATGATGGTGATCATGATGCTGATCATGATGATGATGATGATGATGATGGTGATGCTGATGCCGATGCTGATGGTTATGGTGATCATGCACATGATGATGCTCATGTTGAGTATGATGATGCCGATGATGATGATGCTGATGATGATGCTGATGATAATGATGCCGATGCTGCTGACAATAATGATGATGATGCTGATGATGATGATGATGATGAGGATGCTGATTATGAGCATAATGCTTCTGATGATGATGCTGATGATGACGACGACGGTTATGATGATAACGACGACGATGATGCTGATGACGACGATGATGCTGATGCTGATGATGATGATGATGCTGACTATGATTGCGATGCTGCTGTTGATGATTATGCTACGGATGATGACGACAACGGTTATGATGATGACGATGTTGACGATGATGATGATGATGATGATGATGATTTTGATGATGATGCTGATGATGATGATGCCGATGCTGCTGACAATAATGATGATGCTGATGATGATGATGAGGATGCTGATTATGAGCATGATGCTTCTGATGATGATGCTGATGATGACGACGACGGTTATGATGATAACGACGACGATGATGCTGATGACGACGATGATGCTCATGCTGATGCTGATGATGATGATGCTGACTATGATTGCGATGCTGCTGTCGATGATTATGCTACGGATGATGACGACGACGGTTATGATGATGACGATGCTGACGATGATGATGATTTTGATGATGATGATGATGATGGCGATGATGACGACGATATACTGGTGATGCTGGTGATGATGTTGATGATGATGTTGATGACGATTCCGATGATGATGATGATGCTGATGATGATGATGATGGTAATGATCATGGTGATGATGTTGATGATGTTGATGGTGATGATGATGCTGATGCTGATGTTGATGATGATGATGATGATGATGCTGATGATGATGCTGATAATGACGATGGTGATGATGATGGTGATGCTGATGATGATACTGATGCTGATGCTGATGCTGCTGCTGCTGCTGCTGATGATGACGATGATGATGATGATGATGATGATGATGATGATGATGATGATGATGATGATGATGATGCTGTCGAGTATGGTGGCGAGGAACATTATCAAATCGCTGCTGCTGCTGTTGCTGGCGCCTATGTTAAGGGGAAGTGGATGCGATCAGGATGATGGGCATGTAGAGTGAGGGAGGTGAGGGGGATATGGAGGAGGGGATGATTGGGGGATCAGGGGCACGAAGGGGACGAGGGGGATTGGATGGGATGATTGGGAGGAGGAGAAGGAGGAGAAGGAGGAGGAGGAGGAGGAGGAGGAGGAGGAGTTTGGTGGATTACAGATAACCGAGGAGGGAGAAGGTGGAGGACTACGGTTGGTGATGGGTCATGGAGGAGGTGGAAGAGGAGGAGAAGGAGCATAAAAATGAGAGGGAAGATGACGGACATTGGAGGATGGATGTGTGGGAATAAAGGAGGATAGTAATGTAGGTTGGGGATGGGGTAAGCCAGCGAGCTCCAGAGTAGCCTGCTCCTGTTCCTGCTGCTGCTTCTTCTGCTTCTCTTCTTCCTCGTGCTCCTCGTGCTCCTCCTGCTGCTGTTTCTCCTCCGCGTCATTCTCGTCGTCGTCGTCGTCGTCGTCGTCGTCGTCGTCGTCGTCGTCGTCGTCATGGTCGTCGTCGTCATCGTCTTCGTTGTCGTTGTTGTCGTGGTCGTCGTCGTCCTCATTGTCGTTGCCGTCGTCGTCGTCGTCGTCGTCGTCGTCGTCGTCGTCGTCGTCGTCGTCGTCGTGGTCGTCGTCGTGGTCGTCGTCGTCGTCGTCGTCCGCCTGCTTTCCTTTTCCTGCTTCCCCTCTTCGTCCTTGTTCCTTTTGCCCTTCTGTACTCTATACTTCTGCTTCAGCTCATCCCGCTTCCCGCTGCTGCTGCCGCTCGTCGTTGCCCTCCTCCTGCTCCTGCTGCTTCCGTCACTTCTGCTCCTCCTGCGCCACCCCGTCCTTCTCCTTCCTTCTCTGCGCGCCCTCCTCGTCCTGCTGGAACTCCTCTTCCTCCTGCTCCTCGTCGCCGTCGTGGCCCGTCTTGCGCCCCGTCCTGCTCCTCCTCCTCCTCCCCCTCCCGCCTCTGCTGCTACTGCGGCCCCTCCTCGCCATCCCCCAGTCCTCGCCCCTCTCTGCTCCTTCTCGTACCTCCGCCTCCTCCTCCTCCCCTCTCTGCTCCTCCTCGTACCTCCTCCTCCTCCTCCTCCTCCTCCCCCTCCTCCTCCTCCTCCTCCTCCTCCTCCTCCTCCTCCTCCTCCTCCTCCTCCTCCTCCTCCTCCTTCTCCTCCTCCCTCCTCTCGTACCCCCTCCTCCTCCTCCTCCTCCTCCTTCCCTCTCTGCTCCTCCTCGTACCTCCTCCTCTTCCTGGCGCCGCCCAAGCATACCACTACTATGTGTGCGTCTCCCCCGAAGGGGCGACGCGCGCGCCGAGAAATCTTACAGTATGTGCGTCAGCGGGCGCTTTCTGGCCACACCGCTCGGGAAACGATGTACTACAAGATGGTTGTACTATGTGTTCGTGCCAAACGCGCGCCTCCGAGGAGAACATATAGTCTTAGTATGTCTTTCTGCGTCTCATCCTCCGGCTCGAACGGTAGCCTACTGACAATTCCTGCCTCCCCTGCCCTGTCCAATCTTCTCCCCTTTCCCGCTGCCGTTTCGCCTCGGGTACGCAGGGTCGGACGACCTGCGTGCCCGTGTTCGTCGCGTGCTAGACATGCCCCGTGTCCACGTGCAAACAAAACTTTGCTCATCGTGCCTCCTTCTCCTCCTCGTCTTCCTCCGCTTCCTCGCCCTCGATCGTGTCGTCCTCGTTGCCGCAGGGGCCGGCGTCGGTGCCGCCATCGCCCTCGCCACGGCCGCAGCCGCCGCCGTGGCCGCCGCCGCGGGCGGCGGCGGCACTGTCGGGCGCCTCTCGAGGCAGCTGGGCGCTGCCGCTGCCGCCGCTGACGCCGCAGTCCGTGGAGCCGGCGGGCGAGGTGCCGGAGCTGGATCGCCTGGAGGCGCGGAGGGGCGCGGCGGCGACGACGACGATGACGACGACGGCGACGACGGCGACGACACGTGTTTTCTGCTCCTAGCCCCCCTCCTGCCAATCCCGTGCTCCATCCTGCGCCCTCCTCTTTCCGTCCGTCCTGTCTTCCCCTGTTTCAGGGGCTGCACCACTTGCACGCGGCAGGTAAGGAAGGTATACCCTCAGGGGGGGACGATCGAAGACGAGGAGGGCGGGAATAGCACGTGTTGAATAGCACGTGGGCAGGTAAGAGCGAACAGTCTTAACATGATGATTGTTGTTGATGATGCTGCTGCTGCTGTTGTTGTAGTTGTTGTTATAGTGTTGTTGTTGCTGTTGCTGTTGCTGTTGTGGTTGTGGTGGTTGTGGTGGTGGTGGTGGTGGTGGTTGTGGTGGTGGTGGTGGTGGTGTTTGTTGTTGTTGTTGTTGTTGTTGTTGTTGTTGTTGTTGTTGTTGTTGTTGTTGTTGTTGTTGTTGAATTCTCATATCAAAGATTTACCCCAGTGCGACCCTACCTAGAAGTTGGAGCCCCTAGGAAAGCAGCATTAGTTGCTATGCTATGCTATGCTATGCCATGCTATGCTGCGCTATGCTATACTACGCTATGCTGTGCTATGCTGCGCTATGCTATGCTATGCTATGCTGAACTATGCTATGTCATGCTGCGCTGTGCTATGCTAAGCTATGCTATGCGTGGGCGGCTGTGTGGCAGGGCCTCCGGACTTGAGCCGAAATGGTTACGGAAGGCACTGCTTGCGGGGGCTCCGGTCTGGCCATCGAGGCTAGCTCGGCATCTGTCGCACATTGCTTTTGCTTTGCCTTTCATTTGCTTTGCTTTTGCTTTTGCTTTGCTTTGCTTTGCGTTGCTTGTGCTTTGCTTTGCTGTCGCTGCTGTTGCTTTGCTTTTGCTTTGCTTTGCCGCTATGCTATGCTATGCTATGCTATGCTGCGCTGTGCTATGCTGTGCTGTGCTGTGCTGCGCTATGCTGCGCTATGCTATGCTATGCTATGCTGCGCTATGCTATGCTATGCTGGGCTATGCTATGATATGCTATGCTGCGCTATGCTATGCTACGCTATGCCATGCTATGCTGAAGATTACCCCAGTGCGACCCTACCTAGAAGTTGGAGCCCCTAGGAAAGCAGTATTAGTTGCTATGCTACTATGCCATGCTATGCTGCGCTATGCTATACTATGCTATGCTATGCTGCGCTATGCTATGCCATGCTATACTAAGCCATGCTATGTCATGCTGCGCTGTGCTATGCTAAGCTATGCTATGCTATGCTATGCTATGCTAAACTGCGCTATGCTATGCTATGCCATTATATGCTATGCTCTGCTATGCTATGCTATGCTGCGCGGTGCTATGCTGTGCTGTGCTGTGCTGCGCTATGCTATGCTATGCTATACTGCGCTATGCTATGCTATGCTGGGCTTTGCTATGATATGCTGTGCTGCGCTATGCTATGCTACGTTCGGCTATGCTATGCTGTGCTCTGCTACGGTAAAGCTCGGCGAAGCTAAGATAAAGGTGAGCTAAGCTAAGACAAACCTGAGCTAAGATGAAGCTAAGCTAAGCTAAGATGAAATAAGCTAAGCTAAGATGAGATAAGCAACGCTAAGCTAAGGGAACGTCACTGGGAGAACCGCGGGGCGGATCGGGGCGGGGACCACTGCCCGGCCCCTTAAGCTCACAGGGTAAGAACCCTTCTAGGCAGAGCCTGGGTAGGGAATGAAGGTAAGCTAAGCTAAGATAAACCTGAGCTAAGATGAAGCTAAGCTAAGCTAAGATGAAATAAGCTAAGCTAAGATGAGATAAGCGATGCTAAGCTAAGGGGACGTAACTGGGGGAACCGCGGGGCGGATATTGGGGGAACCGCCCGGGGCGCTTTCCACTGCCCGGCCCCTTTAAGCCCAGAGAGTAAGAACCCTTCTAGGCAGAGCCTAGGTAGGGAATAATTATTGTAGATTCCCCCCCTGCGCGGTAACCATTGCATTTTCCAATGAAAGTGCTTCTCCAGGGCGCGCACCCTGTTTTTTACAAGGGACTGAGGTGCCGTCAAATTGGGCCCCTGGCCCCCGAGGTACAACAAACAACAACGGCTCCCGCCTGATACTTCCCCACAATTGTTGTTGCTGCTGTTGTTGTTAAACTCATGGAAGAATAATTCTTGTTGACCCCCTCCTCTGGTGACCATTGTTTTCCTCAACTGAAGTGCTTCCCCCGGGGCTCGCACTTTTGTTGTTGTTGTTGTTGTTGTTGTTGTTGTTGTTGTTGTTGTTGTTGTTGTTGTTGTTGTTGTTGTTGTTGTTGTTGTTTTTTCTTCAGGGTAAGTCACGGGGCTCAATCTGTGTCGTTGACCCCCGGTTTACAACAACAACAACAACAGCGGCTCCCGCCAGGGCTCCCTCGCAATTCATCGCAAGTCATTCAGACGCCGCGCCCTCGACACTCATGAATCACGCTCTCGCTTTTGCCTTTCTCACTGTTTACTTGGGAAGCACGCCATCCCTCGAGACTTCCTCGCGATTCATGCAGGACGCACGCTTCAGCAACCCACCTGCTCGACCTGGCCGCCTGGGTCCGCCTTCCCACCCGTGCGTTAGGGTCTACCCGCCAGATCTGCCCGTCGGGTTTTGCCACGTGTTTTCTGCTCCTAGCCCCCTTCCTGCAACGCCTTTTCGTGCTCCATCCTCCTCCTTCCCCCTTGTCCCTTCCTTCCATCCGTCCTCTCTTCCCCTGCATTCGGCGCTGCACGAAATACATGTTACAGGTCATAAAGATAGATCCTCCAGGGGGGTACGATCGAAGACGAAGAGGGTGGGTATCGAGGATTTGGGATATACGTGTTGATTGGCACGCGAGCAGATAAGAGCGAACAGTTTTAAAATGACTGTTGCTGCTGCTGTTGCTGTTGCTGTTGCTGTTGCTGTTGTTGACAAAACCACCTCACTGGCGCCCGTCCCAACCCCTCCCCCCCCCGGCGCAACGCAACGCAACGCAACGCAACGCACGTTACCCCGAATTTTATAGGATTCCGATGGGAATCCTATAGGATTCGGGGATGCCATAGCATCCCCTGAGGGATTCTATAGCATCCCTTAAGGATTTTATAACATCCCCTTAGGGATTCTATTGCATCCCTTAGGTCTTCTATGGCATCCCTTAGGGATTCTATGGCATCCCTTAGGGATTCTATAGCATCCCTTCGGTATTCTATACCAGCCCTTCTGGATTCTATAGCATCCCTCAGGGATTCTCTTGCATCACTCAGGGATTTTTGTTGCATCCCTTAAGGATTCTTTTGCATCCCTTTAAGGATTCTTTTGCACCCCTCAGGGATTCTATTGCATCCTCTTAGGGATTATACAGCATCCCTTTTTAAGGATTCTGTAGCATCCCTCAGGGATTCAAAAGCACCCCTTAGGGATTCAAGAGCAGCCCTTAGGGATTCGAAAGGATCCCTGATGGATTCTAAAGCATCCCTCAGGGATTCTACAGCATCTCTTAAGAATTCTATAGCATCCCGTTGGGATTATATAGCATCTCTTAGGGTTTCTGTAGCGTCCCTGGGGATTCTATAGCATCCCTTAGGGGTTCCGCAGCCTCCCCTTAGGGATTCTATCGCATCCCTTGAAGATCCGATGGCATCCCTTAGGGATTCAAAAGCACCCCTTAGGGATTCTATAGCATCCCTTAGGGGTTCTGTAGCCTCCCCTTAGGGTGTCTATAGCATTCCTCAGGGATTCGGTAGCATCCCTTAGGGATTCTATAGCATCCCGTGGGGATTCTATCGGATTCCTTTGGGATTCTATAGCATCCCTGACGGATTCCATAGCATCCCTTAGGGATTCAATAGCAGCCCTTATGGATTCTATAGCATCCCTGAGGGATTCTATAGCATCCCTCAGGGATTATGTAGCATCCTTTTTAAGGATTCTATAGCATCCCCTTAAAGATTCTATAGCATCCCCTTAAGGATTCTATAGCATCCCCTTCGGGATTCTATCGCATCCCTTTAAGGATTCTATAGCATCCCTCAGGGATGCTATGGCATCACTTCGGGATTAATAGCGTCCCTGAGGGATTCTATAGCAGCCCTTAGGGATTCTATAGCACCCCTTAGGGGTTCTATAGCATTTCCCAGGGATTCTACAGCATCCCTTAAGGACTCTATAGCATCCCTTAGGGGTTCAGCCGCCCCCCCTCAAGGATTCTATCGCGTCCCTTAGGGATTCAAAAGCACCCCTTAGGGATTTTGCAGCCTCTCCTTAGGGATTCTGTAGCATCCCTAAGGGTTTCTGCAGCCTCCCTATAGCATCCCTTAGGGATCCCATAGCATCCCGTGGGGATTCTATAGCATCCCGTGGGGATTCTATAGCATCCCTGAGGGATTCTATAGCATCCTTCAGGGGTTCTATAGCATCCCTCAGGGATTCTATAGCATCCCTGATGGATTCTATAGCATCCCTTATGGGGTTCTATAGCATCCCTTTGGGATTCTAGGGCAGCCCTAAGGGATTCTATCGCAGCCCTAAGGGATTCGATGGGAGCCCTTATAGGGATTCTATAGCATCCCTGAGGGATTCTATGGCAGCCTCGTAGGGATTCCATAGCATCCCTTAAGGATTCCATAGCATCCTTTAGGGATTCTTTAGCATCCCTTAGGGGTTCTGCAGCCTCCCCTTAGGGATTCTGTAGCATCCCTTAATGGTTTTGCAGCCTCCCCTTAGGGATTCTGTAGCATCCCTCAGGGATTCCATAGCATCCCTGAGGGATTCCGTAGCAGCTTTAGGGATTCTATCGCATCCCCTTAAGGATTCTATAGCATCCTTTAGGGATTCTATAGCATCCCTTAGGGGGGTCTGCAGCCTCCCCTTAGGAATTTTATAGCATCCCTTTGGGATTCTATCGTATGCCCGAAGGTTTCGGCTCGGGGGAGCGCGCATAGTTTCAGCTCGTGGGAATGCGTCGGCTTTCTTAAGGATCCCGAAGGATTCCAGAGGATTGAGTATTTACCTAACAGCGAAGACTGATAGGTTTCTAGTGGTGTCAAAAGAGAGCATCTGATGACTCAGAAGGGAGGTCTGGGCGGCATCCGGACAGCGAGGGCCGGGCTCAGGGCCGGGCTCGTTTTAAGCAAACAGTCACACACTTCGTGCTCTTCGACCTCCCAGAACTCCATTCCCGGGCCACATTTTGAATGCCCGAAGCCAACTGTAGGCCACTTCGTGCTCTACGACTTCCCAGAACTCCATTCCCGGGCCACATTTTGGATGCCCGGAGCCAACTGTAGGCCACTTCGTGCTCTTCGACTTCCCAGAACTCCATTCCCGGGCCACATTTTGGATGCCCGGAGCCAACTGTAGGCCACTTCGTGCTCTTCGAGTTCCCAGAACTCCATTCCTGGGCATGATTTTGAATGCCCGGAGCCAACTGTAGGCCACTTCGTGTTCTTCGAGTTCCCAGAACTCCATTCCCGGGCCACATTTTGAATGCTGAGGCAGGCTGAGGCTGAGGCAGGCTGAGGCTGAGGCCGAGGCTGAAGGCAGACTGAGGCTGAGGCTGAAGCAGGCTGAGGCTGAGGCTGAGGCAGGCTGAGGCTGAGGCTGAGGCAGGCTGATGCTGATGCAGGCTGAGGCTGAGGCTGAGGCTGATGCAGGCTGAGGCTGAGGCAGGCTGAGGCTGAGGCCGAGGCTGAAGGCAGACTGAGGCTGAGGCTGAAGCAGGCTGAGGCTGAGGCTGAGGCAGGCTGAGGCTGAGGCTGAGGCAGGCTGATGCTGAGGCAGGCTGAGGCTGAGGCTGAGGCTGATGCAGGCTGAGGCTGAGGCAGGCTGAGGCTGAGGCCGAGGCTGAAGGCAGACTGAGGCTGAGGCTGAAGCAGGCTGAGGCTGAGGCTGAGGCAGGCTGAGGCTGAGGCTGAGGCAGGCTGATGCTGAGGCAGGCTGAGGCTGAGGCTGAGGCTGATGCAGGCTGAGGCTGAGGCAGGCTGAGGCTGAGGCCGAGGCTGAAGGCAGACTGAGGCTGAGGCTGAAAGGCTGAGGCTGAGGCTGAGGCTGAGGAGGCTGAGGCTGAGGCAGGCTGAGGCTGAGGCTGAGGCAGGCTGAGGCTGAGGCTGAGGCTGAGGCAGGCTGAGGCTGAGGCAGGCTGAGGCTGAGGCCGAGGCTGAAGGCAGACTGAGGCTGAGGCTGAAGCAGGCTGAGGAGGAGGCTGAGGCAGACTGAGGCTGAGGCTGAGGCAGGCTGATGCTGAGGCAGGCTGAGGCTGAGGCAGGCTGAGGCTGAGGCTGAGGCTGATGCAGGCTGAGGCTGAGGCAGGCTGAGGAGGCTGAGGCTGAGGCTGAGGCTGATGCAGGCTGAGGCTGAGAGGCTGAGGCTGAGGCTGAGGCTGAGGCGGCTGATGCTGCGGCAGGCTGAGGCTGAGGCTGATGCTGATGCAGGCTGAGGCTGAGGCAGGCTGAGGCTGAGGCCGAGGCTGAAGGCAGACTGAGGCTGAGGCTGAAGCAGGCTGAGGCTGAGGCTGAGGCAGGCTGAGGCAGGCTGAGGCTGAGGCTGAGGCAGGCTGATGCTGAGGCAGGCTGAGGCTGAGGCTGAGGCTGATGCAGGCTGAGGCTGAGGCAGGCTGAGGCTGAGGCCGAGGCTGAAGGCAGACTGAGGCTGAGGCTGAAGCAGGCTGAGGCTGAGGCTGAGGCTGAGGCTGAGGCTGAGGCTGAGGCAGGCTGATGCTGAGGCAGGCTGAGGCTGAGGCTGAGGCTGATGCAGGCTGAGGCTGAGGCAGGCTGAGGCTGAGGCCGAGGCCGAAGGCAGACTGAGGCTGAGGCTGAAGCAGGCTGAGGCTGAGGCTGAGGCAGGCTGAGGCTGAGGCTGAGGCAGGCTGATGCTGAGGCAGGCTGAGGCTGAGGCTGAGGCTGATGCAGGCTGAGGCTGAGGCAGGCTGAGGCTGAGGCCGAGGCTGAGGGCAGACTGATGCTGAGGCTGAAGCAGGCTGAGGCTGAGGCTGAGGCAGGCTGAGGCTGAGGCAGGCTGAGGCTGAGGCTGAGGCTGAGGCTGAGGCTGTGACTGCGACTGCCGTTGCCACTGCGACTGTCATCGCGAATGCGACTACGACTACGAGAACAGCAGAATTCTACAACTGGATTCTCATCTGAATCGTAAGGGGAATGCTTCCAGACATGCTCCTACACATCGCTGTTAGGCTGCTTTGCCGGGATAATTTCTAACGTTTTTTTTTTTTTTTTGGTTTCTGTTGCCAGCCATATGTTGCGTTGCGTTGCGTTGCGTTGCCGGGGGAGGGGGGGGGGTCCGGGTCCACCAGTGAGATGTTTCGCCACAAGGAGCGAAACAGCGAGCTGGTGCACCCTCACCGGGTCCACCAGCCGGTTGTTTTGCCTTGTTGTTGTGGTTGTTGCTGCTGTTGTTGTTGCTGTTGTGGTTGTTGTTGTTGTTGTTGTTGTTGTTGTTGTTGTTGTTGTTGTTGTTGTTGTCGCTGCTGCTGCTGTTGTGGTTGTTGTTGTGGTGGTGGTGGTGGTGGTGCTGGTGGTTGTCGTTGTTGTCGTCGTTTTTCTTGTTGTTGTTTTTGTTGTTGTTGTTGCTGCTATTTTTGTTGTTGCTGCTGCTGCTGTTGTGGTTGTCGTTGTTGTTGTCGTTGTCGTTGATGTTCTTGTTGTGGCTGTTGTTGTTGCTGTTGTTGATGCTGCTGATGCTGCCGTTGTTGTTACGGTTGTGGCCGCTGAGTTTTCACTCCTGAAGAATACTTGTTGTGAATTCCCCCTTCAGTAGCCGTTCTATTTTTCGATCAAAATGCTTCTCCCGGGGCGTGCACAATGTTTTTTTGGTACAAGGAAAAGTGAGGGTCTCCAAGCTGGGCCCCTGCCCCCCGGTTTACAACAACAGCAACAGCGGCTCCCGCCCGATATTATATCACAAGTTATTCCCAGATCGCGCTCTCGCGCGGGACCTCCGCACAACTTATACGGTACTCGCGCTCTCGCGTGGGACTTCCTCACATTATTTAGACTCCGCGCCCTCGACACTCAGGAATCATGCTCTCGCTGCGGATTTCCTGGGCGATTTATTTGGGAATCGCGCTATCGCTCAAGACTTCCTCGCGATTCATGCAGGACGCGCGCTTCAGCAACCCGCCTGCTTGACCTGGCCGCCTTGGCCCGCCTTCCGACCCGCCCGTTAGAGCTTACCCGCCCGATCTGCCCGTCTGGTTCTGCCACGTGTTTTCTGCCTCTAACCCCCCTCCTGGTACTCTTACTCGTGCTCCATCCTCCACTCTCCCCCTTGTCTCTTCCGTCCATACGTCCTGTCTTCTCCTGCCTTAGGGGCTCCACGAAATACACGTTACATATAAAACAGATGTACCCCTTACGGGGTACGGTCGAAGACAAAGAGGGCGGGTATCAGGGGTTTGGAAGAGAAATGTTGACTGGCACGCGAGCAGGTGAGAGCGAGCAGTCTTGGCTGATTGTTGTTGTTACTGCTGCTGTTGCTGTTGTTCTTGCTGCTGGTGTTGCTGTTATTGTTGCTGTCGCTGCTGTTGTTGCTGCCGTTGCTGCTGCTATTGTTGTTGTTGCTGCTGTTGTGAATGCTGTTGCTCTTGCGTTGTTGTTGTTGTTGCTGTTGCTGTTGTCGTTGTTATAGCTGTTGCTGCTGTTTGCTGTTGTTGATGCTGCTGTTGATGTTGTTGTTGCTGCTGTTGTTGTAGTTGTTGTTGTGTTGATGTTGTGGTTGTTATTGTTGGTATTGTTGTGGTTGTTGTTTTTTATGGTTGTTGTTGTCGTCGTGGTTATTGCTGTTGTTGTCGTTGCTGTTGTTGTCGCTGCTGTGGATACTGTTGTTGTTGTGGTATTAGTTGTTGTTTTGGTTGTTGTTGTGGTTGTTGTTGCTGCTGTTGTGGCAGTTGTTTTTGCTATTGTTGTTGTGGTTGTGGTCGTGGTTGTGGTTGTGGTTGTGGTTGTTGTTGTCGTTGGTGTTGTTGTTGTTGTTGTTATTGTTGTTGTTGTTGTTGTTAGTGTTGTTGTCGTTGTCGTTGTCGTTGTCGTTGTCGTTGTCGTTGTCGTTGTCGTTGTCGTTGTCGTTGTTGTTGTTGTTGTTGTTGTTCTTGTTGTTGTTATTGTTGTTGTTGTTGCTGTTGTTGTTATTATTATTATTGTTATTATTAACATTATTATTATTACTACTACTATTATTACTACTGTTATAACTACTATTATTATTATTATTATGTTTATTGTTTATATTGTTGTTTTAGTTGCTGTTGTGGTTGTGGTCGTAGTTGCTGCTGCTGATGCTGCTGCAGCTTTGTTTTGCTCAGCTGTTTGATGGTGCTGTCTTTCATCTGTTCGTTTTTCCGTCCCCGAGCAGCCGGGGCAGCGCCCCTCGGCCTCCTCAAGCCCACTGGCGGCCGCGGTGACGCAACCGTGGGCGGGGGCGCGCCGGCGGCTCTGCCTCGGCCCTCGCGGCGGGAGGAGCGGCAGCCACCGTGGGGCGGGTCGAGAACCACTTGCGAGCACGAGGCAAGCAGGTCTAAGCAGGTCCTGGAGGATCGAGGATCGTTCGGCAGCAAAGCATGGGAGCCTCGTATAGCTCCGTAATTCCTCCTTTTTAGCGTCGATTAGCGTCTGGGAGTCGACGAGGTAGCGCCGATTTAGCGTCGGCTAGCGTCGATGGGCGTCGATTTAGTGGCGGTCAGCGTCGATCTAGCGTCGACTGGGGTCGATTCGCAAGCGCCGACAAGATGGTATGGGAGGCTCCCACGAGTTGCCACCGAAATTGAGGATCGAGTTTTTCTGAGGTTCGACAGTTGTATGTCGAGGACCGAAGCTTGTGGGCGTGCTTCCTGGGGGGGCTCCTCTTCGGTGCGGCTGGGTTCTCTTCGAAGCGCTGGTCAGCACGCCACTGGCGAGAGGGGCGGCAGCGCCGTGGGGCGGGGCAGTCGAGAGGCGGTCTTTGAGAGGCACCTTCGCGGGCCCTTCCCAGGGGCAACGTTCGGGGGCGCTGGCTCTGGGTGGGGAGCGTCGACCCCCGATCGTCACACTGATCGCCGCTGGGGGCCCGGCGGTCCTCGCCTCGGCCCTTCGCGGCGAGAGGGCGCGTGGCCGCGGAGAGGCCGCGCCCGGCGGAGTCGTGGGCCGGGTCCTGTGCCGGGGATGCCCCGGGACAGCAGCCGCCCCGCCCTGCCCGGATGGTGCCAGGCAGGGCGGAGGGGGTCCGCAGGTGGTCGCGAGGCACTCGCCCAGCCCCTGAGCGAGGGAGACAAAAGAGGAGCGGCAGCACCAGTGCGCTCTGGGGCACCAGCGGCGTCCTCCAGGAGCCACGCCGCTGGTCTCGCAGACCGCGTCGTGCATGTCGCCCCATAGTGTCTTGTAGCGGCGCGTGGCCGCAGACCCGAAACAGTCCAGCCTCGCGTTGAAGAGGAGCTCCAGCCCAGTGCTTACGGGTACATCCAGCCTGACGCCTACGAGTGCATCCTGCCCGGAGGTCACCAGAACTTCCAGGAACTTCCAGCCCTAAGTTCGCAAGTGCATCCAGCTTTCGGTGCTTGCGGGTAAGCCCCCCCCTATGAAAGTGTGTGCGGGCAGATCGCCACTCGCTGTGGGTGGACGACTCACACGGCATGCGTGCAGCACATGCCACAGCCCAGGGGCGAAATACGGTCCGTGTGCTGGGTTCCGTCATCAGAAGGTGGGTTCGCCCGTCCTTCACGAGCGCCAGCTTCCAAGGATGGGACAGCCCACTCCCCCCACCTGGTTCGACGGGGTTTTGCCCAGCTTCAATGGCATCAGCGCTGCACTACAGTCCCCACTCTTCCCCCCTCCACCCTCCAACCCCCCAGTGGCTCTCGGAGTGAGAGCCTTCAGCAAAACGGTGCGCAGACCGCTGCAATGTCGAGTCCGACCGAACGACCGACCAGTCCCCCACCCTAGACTCATACCTAACACTTCAAATTCCAGCCCCGCTGGCTCAGACACTCCTATCCATCCTACTACGGGTGCTTCTTCCACTGCGTCCCATACTCACATCCTAAAATCACTATCCTCGTCCATTCTTTTTTGCCCTCAATTAACTAACAACGTCACCGTCCTTAATCCCCTTAATACTACCGAGAGGGTCCCCTCTTCATTCACGGCGGTCGTCCTCGTCCTCTCACCTGCGCACCCGAGCGGCACCATATTTCGGCCGCCCTCATTTACACAAGGGCGGCCCGCGTTGGCCCTGGCCCAACCCATGCCACTACGAGCGTCGAGTGTGTCCTAGCTAGGTTTCGTCGAGCTCGACGTGTAGCGGGCGGGCGTACGCGGAGCGTCGGGGGGGGGGATTTTCCTCGCCTTTGCGCGTCGCTTCGGCCAGCGCGTCCGACTCCGACCGCTTGCGTATGCGCCCCCGCATCTTTGCGACTTGCGCTCCCACTTCCCTAGCCCTACCTCCCTCCGTTCCATTTCCTCCCCCTGGTGTCTTCCACCGTTCTCATACTTCCCATTCCTATATCCCCCACTCCTCCCTCCTCATCCTACCCCTCCTCCTCCTCCCTCATGCTCCCTACCTCATCCTCCATCCTCTCCTCCTCTTGCGCCCGGCGCCCCGGACGCCCGAGCTAGCAGCGGGGCCTTCTTTTGCTCTTTTTTGAGGCCCTGGGTCTGCCGCGCGCCTTTTTTCGAAGGCTTCTCTCGAGCCGACGCCCCGATGCGTCGGGGATTGGAGCAGAACTGAACGAGCTCAGCGATGTGCCGTTCACCCTCGCGCCGCACGCGTCGGGCTAGGCCAAACGCTGCTAGAACTGCAAGTGGAAGAATCCTGGGCAGGAGGACGCCGTTGAGGAGATCTGACGAGCGACTCGCGGTTGAGCGGATACTGAAGCACATCCTCGGCGGACCCCCGTCGTCGCCGCGCCTAGGCGCGGCCCAGCCAAAGCGCCCTTGAAGGTTCTGCCCAGGAGGTCTCCGGTCCGGCTCGCAGCGGAGTTCCTCCAGGACGACCCCGACATCCAGGCGTCCTTGAGACATCGACACGTGTGCTTGTGCCCCGTGTCGGACCTGGATCGATGGGGCTCGGATAGCAGGACCCAGAGATGGGGTCGATAGTTCCTGCCGTGCCTTATTTTTGCGACGTGGTGTGTGTGTGTGTGTGTGTGTGTGCGTGCGTGCGTGCGTGCGTGCGTGCGTGCGTGCGGGCGTGCGTGCGTGCGTGCGTGCGTGCGTGCGTGCGTGCGTGCGTGCGTGCGTGTGTGTGTGTGTGTGTGTGTGTTTCGCGACGTCGGAAGTCGCCCGCCCCCCCACTTAGTCTCCCCCTATCACCCCCTTTCCCTCTTTCTCTCAGCCCCCGTGTTTCTTTATCACGCTCTTTCTCTCTCTCTCTCTCTGTCTCTCTCTCTCTCTCTCCCTTTCTCTTGGTCTTTGTTTTTGTTGTTCCTGTTTCTTCTCTCATTCTCTCTCACTCTCTGTCCCTCTCAGTTCTTTATGTTTTTGTCTGTTTTCTTCCCCCCCTCCCCCTCTCTCCCTGGAACGAGCACCGCTCCTGACTACCGCCGCGCAGCGAGCAGCTGCTTGGTCGGAGCGTTCCGCGGAGCGCCCGCCGCACTACGCCCCGGCGGGCGAGACTGCGCCCGCCCGCCCTTTCTAGCGACGCAGGGAGCCAGGTTGCGCCTGACTCCGATGTGCGGAGGAGGAGGAGGAGGAGGAGGAGGAGGAG
>CAUYUJ010000481.1:0-17500 GCA_963575745.1 Prorocentrum cordatum
AACGGAAGGAAGCAAGAGGGAAAAGGAAGGGAAACGGAAGGCAGCTGCGCCCGTGCGCTGGCAGTCATGGGCGGCGTGCGCAGCCGAGCGGTGGTGGTCAGGCTCTCCAGGCTCCTCGAGCCAGAGCCCACGCCTCGGGCCGCCGCCTCCTGGGCCTGGCAGTGTGCTCAGCGGGGCCGCGCTGCATTGTTGCGCCTTCTGCGAGCGGCCTTCAGCATAGCCCGCGCCTCCAGAAGCGGAGGGGTCCGAGTGCGGCCCTGAGGCCAGCGCGAGTGAGACCACTTCGCGCGTCGGCCTGTGATTGCTCCATCGAAGAAGCGAAGAACAACATGAGCATACAATGTCGGAGGTCTGCGCGGATTTCTCGGATCGGCGCTTTGCCTTTTGGCGGCGCTTCCGACGCCGCCCTTGGTGCGCTCCGCGCGCCAGGAAGGGGATTACAGCGCCGATCCAATAAATCTGCGCCGACCTCCAGGGGGGCAGCTCTGTAATCCAACACATCGGAATATAGAACGTCCAGGTGCAGCAGCACAAATCAATAATATCAACACATGGTGGTCCAGGTGGTCCGGGTGGTCCGGCTGGGAGTGGTCCTGGTGGTCTGGCGGTTGAACCGGGGGTTCCGGTTGGTCCGGGGTGTGGTCCGGGTCGTCCGGCGGTTGGTCCGGGGAATGGGGGGCCCGGGTGGTCCAGATGGTCCAGGGGGTGGTCCAGGTGGTTTGACAGTGGTTCCAGGGACGTGGGGCCGATTGTAATTATTCCGACGGTAGGACCCCACATAAGAATCCATTTAGATTGTCCTTCGCTGTTTTCTCTTCGCCCTAGCCGAAGCCCCCCGTCTTGCCCTCTGTTGCGTCTCCTCCTCATCCTCCTTGTCTTCCTCGTCCTCCGTCTCCTCCTCCTGCTCGCCCTCCTTGTTTAATGTTTTGTCTTCTCTTCGTCATTTGCCTCCTTTTCCTCCTCCTCCACCTCCTCCTTCTCCCCCCCCCGTCATCTCCATCCCGCTTGTTCTCCTCATGCGCTTCTCCTTCCTCTTGGCAGGGGGGCGCATGCCGATTTCCTCGGCGCCCTCGTCACCGCGCCCGGCAGGGGCACGTTCTCCGATGGCAACATGGCGAAGCCGTGTGGGAACGGCCGTTGGGACAACCCCGCGAGCCGTTGGGGCGCCAGAGCACGCCGTGGGGACAACCCCGCGGGCACCGAGCCAGTCGCAGCCGCGCTCAGCCGGGAGGCAGCCTGAAGTTCAGCACTGCCGCGAGCTGCTCCGCCCTGGAGCCCGCATTCACTCCAGAGGTGCCGAAAGACTGACGACGGTTACAGGGTTCCGATGACGCGCTCGGATTACCAACGTGGGCTGCGGACCACATAGGGAGGGGGCTCCCGCCTGAGACTTCTTCGCAATTCACTCACTGACGAAGCTCCCGCCAGAGACGGCCCCCATATTCAGGCCAGCGGAACCCACAACTGACGACAGTTATATGTGAGGCCCTCAGGAAAAAGGCCTCGCCTTCGAGGGTCGAAGGAGTGTGTATATATATATATATATACATACACTTACGTACATATACTTACACATATTCATTACCTATGCATATATATATATATATATATATATATATATATATATATATCCTTTCCTCTGCGGAAAGCGGCGGCAGGCCGGCGGAAAGCGGCGGAAGTAAATTGGGGCCGCCGGCAAGCTCAGCGGAAGGCGGCGGTTCGGTTTTTTGGTTCGGTTTTTTTTGGCCCCGCCATGTGGGATCCACAATGGAATGTGTTCGGGGCCTCCTGGCCAGGGTGCTGTCTATCGGGGCGCCAGTAATCCTGGCAGCACTCGAGCGCACGTTTTCTGATTGTCGGAAGGACTGGACCCCCAGTGCTGTCTTTGCTGGACTCCCGGCTCTGTCTGGCAAGGGGGCGACGTCCTCATTCCGACATGAAGGGTTCGCTCTTGCCCATCATCCCGCACGCTTCAACACTGAAGCAGGTGTTTCGTGTTTTTTGTTGGTCGCCCCCTTCCCCGTCCAGCAGGCCAGGGCGGAGGCGCCGCGGGGCCGGAGGCCCACAGCGCTTCGAGCAGGACGAGGGCGCGGGCGGCGATGCTGATATTCATGTTGGCGTCGACGCCCGCGCATTCTGATCATCCTTCCGAACCTGAGTTGGAGGGAGTACAGTCAGGCATACTTTTTCGGATCGTGTGGCGCTTTGTGTTTTAAAGCTGCTCGGGAGCGTTCCTGCCCCCCTCAGCCGCCTCGCCTCGCTGCTTTCGTTCCTGCTTCCCGCTCGTTGCGCCTCTTCCGCGTATGTTCGCGCCCGCAGGAAAAATGTGGATTTGCTGGTATAGTTTTTAGAACCAATCTGCGCGGTGTTGAGGCGAGGGCCAGATCTTGAAAACGGCCCTTCCGCTTTCCGTGTAATTGTTTCGGAGCTTGTCCAACGAATGTGTTCGGCTGTGCGACGAGACCCACATTTTGCAAACGATCCGCCCTCTCTCCGTGCACATGTTCTTATGTTTACGACGAGTGCGGCGACAAGGCGAGAGCCACAATTTAAAAATGACTTCCCCCCAATCCGTGTACCTGTCGGCAGCGTCAGGCTACGGGATAGTACGTTGTGAAGAGGTGTCCAGCGAAACGCCCGGCATGGCCTACGGACGCGTCTCAGGACGCGACAGGGAGGAGCTTCAGTTATTGAACCTGGAGGCAGTCTTTAAACCTCTTGGGGGCCCCCTGGTGGCCTTTGAGGTGCTTTGGGGGGGCCTGGGTTTCTTGGGCCGTCTTGGGGCCCTCTGGGGTCGTCTTGGAGCCCTCTTCGGGGCCTCTTGGCCCGTCTTGGGGCGATCTTGAATGCCTCTTGGGCCGTCTTGGACTTTGCGAACGCCCAGAAATCCGCGCGTACCGTCAGAGCTTATGCTCATGCGTTGTTTCGGTTTTCCCCTAGCAGTTTCCCCTCCCCCTGGGAGGGGGACTGCTACCACCATCCGCTCCCCGAAGCCGTCTCTCGACAGCTGCCTCGTGCGGTGGAGGCGGTGAGGACGTCCGCCCTGCTGTGCCCCCGCTCCGCCTCCGCTCCCTGAAGCCGTCTCTCGACAGCTTCCTCGTGCGGAGGAGGCGGCGATGACGTCCGCCCCGCCGTGCCCCCCCCCCCCCCCCCCGCCCGGCGCCTCTTCCGCCGGCGAGGCGAGCCCCCTGCGAGAAGACGCCGCCGAAGGCACCCCGCAGGGGCCTGCTGCGCAGGCGGGGCGCGCTCGCGCCGGGGAGGGAGGGAGAGACGGGGGAGGGCAGAGGGGGGAGGGTTTCGGGAGGAGGAGGAGGAGGAGGGGGGAGGAGGCGTGGCGAGGAGGGAGGGAGGAGGAGGGGGAGGAGGAGGAGGAGGAGGCGGAGGAGGAGAGGGAAGAGTGAGGAGGAGGAGGAGAGGAGGAGGAGGAGGAGGAGGAGGAGGAGGTGGAGGAGGGCGAGGAGGAGGAGGAGGAGGAGGAGGAGGAGGAGGAGGAGGAGGAGGCGAGAGGAGTGGGACGAGGGGACAGCGGAGGGCGGGGGAGGAGGAGGAGGAGGAGGAGGAAGAGGAGGAGGAGGAGGAGGAGGAGGAGGAGGAGGAGGAGGAGGCGAATCGATGAGTACCCAGATCAAGTCGTGAAAAACAATCGCGACGAGCAACTTCTGGTCAGTTTCGGCTTCCTGGGCCCTGACAGGACCCGAGGACCATTAGAGAACGCCGCGGGATGGAAACAGCATGGTCCAAGGGAAAAAAGGAGGTCCAGACCTCCGAGGGAGTCCACGGTGCGAGCAAAGTCGGTCAGAGGGAGGAAGGCGACACCACCATTAAGCCGGGCCTGTCCCTCTACAGGAAGGGATATCCAAGAACAGTTACACAATAGTCCGGGGACGGTGTTGTGTGCTCTTCAGCCCGCCTGTAGGAGGACATGCCCGACCTAACACCACCACCCCCAGCAGAGGGCCAACTCCGGCGAGGCGGTCCACAACACCTCTCTCTGAAGCCGGAGACTGGAGGCGTCACGAGCGGGACCACAGTTCGGGTCCTTCTTGGCTCCTCGCGGTGGTGGTGGTGGTGGTGGTGGTGGTGGTGGTGGTGGTGGTGGTGGTGGTGGTGGTGGTGGTGGTGGTGGTGCCGATTGTTCGGTGCTCTAGGGGGGGGGAAGTAGGGGAGGGGGGAGGGAGAGTGAGAGAGGTCTCGGATGTTGACGTGGTTACATTCTCGGTACCTCCTGGATCGCCCTCGTGGCCACGGCTGGGTTCCCTGGACAGGTCCGGGATCGATTCTGAGGTTAGGCTGGCAGAGGGGGCCCACACCTCCGGCGCCGTGAAGAGAGTCGGCGGCCGTGTTTACGCGCTTGCGGTCTCGGGGGACCGTTTCTCAGCTCCCAGGCGCTCAAGAGAAAGTCCGCGACGAGAAACGGATTCCCGACAAGGGGTCGTGCCGACGTGTTAGAGCAGCGCGGCGTCGGAGGTCTGGGGAGGGGGGAGGAGGATGACGACAGGACGACGAGAGCGCAGCTGGAGGAGGAGGAGGAGATGGTAGGGAGCAGGGGCGGTGACGGTCAGGAGGAGAAGGAGGAGGAGGACGAGGCGTAGGCGGTGCGTGAGCGGACCTTGGCGGCCTTGCATTTGCCCGGCCTGCGCTCCATGTCCCTTCCCCCCGCGGGCCCCTCCGCTCTGGGACCCTCGGACACCCTCGTGTCGGTGGCCTGGCCAGGCACCTCCTGCGGCCTCTGCGCCAGGCAGCCCTCACAATGGCGTCCTAGTCCATCGGTGGGTCGCGCACGCCGGCAGGTCCTCCTGCGGTACGCGGGGCTGCCTTGCCAAAGCTAATTAGCCGAGGCAGTCGCCTCGCGGTGCCCGCGCCTCGCAGCCGCAGAAGGCGCCGCGCCCGGCGCACCCTCCGGCAGGGTGCTCCCCCGCGCGCTGCCGAGCCTGCTGGGCTCCTCGCCGTCGCGTGGGCGCCGCGCGTTTCCCTGCGGGTGGTGGGCGCACGGCTCCGCTGCTGCCCCGGAGTAGTCCCGCAAGCTTCTCTGCCCTGCGGGGGCGCTGCGGAGCCAGCGCCCTCTACCCTCCGCTTGCGCGGCGCTCGGCTTCTGCTAGGGGGGGGGGTGGCCCGCGAGCGTTTCTGTCCCCGGGCCTCCTCCGCTCGGGTCCTCGCTGCGGGTGCAGCGCCACGGGTCCCCGACCCCGTCCTCGTCCCGCATCCTCCATCCGGAGCCTCCACCCTTCTCTTGCCTGCCCGCCTCCTGCCTCGCCTTCTCGCTTCCGCGTCCCTCGCCTCCCCTCCCTCGCCGCCTCTGGGCGCTGCCGAACGCGGAACCGTCACCACCGTCGTGGGCCTGTGGGGGGTCCAGTGCAGTGCGGCTTTACCCAGACCCTGCCCTCCCTAGGCCCCGTGGGTGCTCCCAAGTGCGCACCTGTGACCACTTTCACGGGCTTCAATGGAGGTCAGCGGAGAGCGCTTTCTCCCCAGACCGCCACGACACATTGCCCTTCGCAGGTGCTGCGAACTGCACAGCTGCCGCAATATCCAGGATCTGTTGGGGCCCGGCAGAGTGCGGCGCTGCGGGGATCCGAATGACATTGCATGAGGCTTCACCCTCCCCGTCGTCAGCTAGCGTGAGATCCAGCGGGGCACGGCGTTACGAGGATCCAGCAAGATCCAAACGAGAGGAACTGCACGACTGGAAGATCCAGCTGAGTGCGGTGCTACAGGGAGCCAAACGAGACTTCGCCCTCCAAGTGTGATGCTAACGGCTCCAGTGTACGTAGCCGCGTTCGTGAGGTATCGGGAATCGCCGTGAAGTGCGGTGTCAACACGGGGATCGCTCTCTTTTGTGTGCTGCCTACTCCGCCAATGTCGTCACTTCAGTAAGCTCCCGAGAGGTCCATCGGAGTACCGATCGAGGGCGCGGGGAGGAGAGGGATGGAGAAAGAGGAAAACAAGCAGGGGTAGGAGGAGGAGGAAGAGGAGGAGGAGTAGAAGGAAAAGGGAGGAGGGGGTTGGCCGACGACCAGTGTGTTATTCCAAGACGCATCAACGAGGTTGCAATGTACCCTCCAAGTTCCCGCTTCATAGGTCTCTATAACAAGTTATATCCAATGCGGGGAGTGGCCCCCTAGAAGACAACGGTTTGATAATCCTGAACCGTGCTAAAATACAATTCATGTGGTGTTGACGCCGCGGATCAACGTGATTATTGCGTCTTATCAATCCTAGATGGTGCCAGATAGACTCCTAAGACTTCAACGCCGCGAATCAACGTGACCGAATGCGTCTTGGCAGTCCTAAGTCGTGCCAGAACATCATTCATTGTACATGCCGCAGAATGTTAAGACGAATGTGCGCGGTGCTAAGGCGAGAGCCGCATTTTGAAAAGGAAGCGCACGCCGTCCTTGAACCTGATGTATTTGTGTAAGACGAGTGGCGCTCGTTGTGGGCACTATGAGAGCCAATTGTCCTCTATCCTTGAAGCTGTTGCAAAACCTTGAAGGCGAATGTGCTCGGCGCCAACGCGCGAACCACATGTTGAACACGACCCGCCTCCCATCCGTGGCACTGTGGTAACTTCAAGCGTCAGGACTAAGAATTGCGAGGCAGACTCGGGCGAAACGCCCAGTCCGCCTCACCGATACGTCCGGGGGCGCGACAGGGATAAGTCATGTAGGAGGTACACAAGGGGTGGAGAAGGAGGTGAGGGGGGGCTGCTGTACGCTCACGGTGCTGTGGGGCCGCGAGGATTACAGGGAAGTAGAGGAGGAGGAAGAGGAGGAGGAGGAGGAGGAGGGGGGGGAGGAGGAGGAGGAGGAGGAGGCGAAGGAGGAGGAGGAGGAGGAGGAGGTTTGCGAGGAGGAGCACGGTCTGCTCACGAGAGTTCGCTGCACAGCCCGTGCGCGGCGCCCCTCCACGGCGCGGCAGCCCACCGGCCCCAGCGAAGAGGAGGAGCAGGAGGAAGCGGAGGCACACGGCAGCGCGACGGCTCCAGCGCCCGAGAGGAGGAGCACGGAGGAGGGTTCCTGCCCGAGGCACGGGTGTAGCATCCTCCCCTCTTTTTCCCCCTCTCCATGCACCGCCCCTCCGGAGCTTTTTCGCCCCCTCCCCCGTCCCATCCCTTCCCAGCGTCCCTCCGGAGCTTTTTCGCCTCCTCCCCCTCCTCATCCCTTTGCCTTCGCGCGGGCAGCATCGCTTCCTCTTCTTCCCCCTCATCCACACCGTGCCTCTGGATCTTGCGTCCCCTCCCCCTCTCATCCCTTCCCGTTCCCCCCTGAGAGGCGGGAAGCCCGCGGGCGGCAGGGGCTCACGCACGCAGCGGCGCCTGCCGCGCGTGGCGGTCCGAGACGGGTCGGGGAGAGCCCGGCTGGTGGAGGGGGTCGGCGAGGTCGCTTGGGCCGCCATGTGCGTCGAGGTGCTGACCATGGATCGCTACTCCATGTTTGGCGCGCCCCCGAGCTTTGGAGAGCCAGCCATTTGCACATGCGCGCGGGGATCCGTTCTCGACGTCCGCGTGGTTCCCCGAGGTGGGAAGGCGGGGAGCACGAGGGCGTTGGGCCCCTCTGGGGGCCCAGGTCTGGCCAACATCGACGCGGCGCTTTCCCTCCCACACAACGGCGACCATGGCAGCCCCAGCTTGATCCGAATCGATCGAGGATCCCGGCCAGTGCCCGCGCTGTGGGTCCGGCAGGGGTGGGGGTGCCCACTGAGGTCTGTCCCTGCGCCCGCTTCAGCGGGCTCGCCTGCTGGGGCGCCTGAGCCTCGGGAAGAGCTTCTGCGAAGGACGCCGAGGGAGAGGTCCCGCGCCAGGTCAGCAACGCTCGCGGTGAGGCAAGGCCGGAGGCGCGTGGGTCCGCATGGACAGATACAAGGCCGCCCCGTTCAAGGACAAGCTCGCGGAACACGAGGACGGAACCGCCTCGAGCGCGGCGCGCCTGGCCTTCATCGAGCCGCGTACGTCCAGCCCGATCGACCTCCACAGACCCCCGCTGGTCACCCGCGCTGGCATGTCAGGGCCAGGCCTTGCGAGCCAGGGTCCTCGTCGACGCCGTCGTCAAAGACGCCGACGGCACGGACGGGCTCTGGCTGACCAGCACGTCATGTTTTCCAAGGCCATGGCGTTACACAGTATCCCGATGATTTGAGAAACAGGGATGGAGCTTCTGCCTCTCTTTTTTTTTTTTTTCTCTCTCTCTCTCTCTCTCTTTCTCTCTCGCGAGCCGCCCGCTGACCTGGCGGTGCGCCTGCGAGCAACCGGCGACTGCGATGAACAAACGCGAGGGAGGCCGAGGGATTGGCGGGCTGGCTCGGCCCCGCTGGCCTCTTGAGTACAAGGCCCATTTCTATCCGATCGGTCCGTTTCGATATCGATTCCAGCCGCCCCGGTCGGATTCGATCCCGAAAGTTCGACGATTTGGTGCGGCCCGATGTTTTCGTTGTGTTGGTGTTCATCATTGCGCGGGCGATTCGATTTGTTTTCAGGCCCGTGCTGGTGAATGCCGTCGGGGTGTAGATTCCGCTGCGCGATCTGGTCGACCGACAGTTTCAACTCGGTGAAACCGCCAAAGGTGAACCGGCATAGTTCCGGTTAGAACTTCACGCCCACATGTGGAGCGTACCCCGCCTAACTGGTGCGGCCAACCAAATGATTCCCCCCGTGCTTCATGTGACGGGTCCCCGTTTACACTCCCATCGCGTCCGCTCCCTCGTTTTTTATACCGTCCCACGGTTCCTCCTTGCGCCCGTCGTCGCCCATCACGTTTGCCCCTCCGTTCTTGTGCCAACGCATCCCCTTCTTCATCAGCCATAGCAGTTGTCTATCTCCCTCCACTCCCATGTGCTGGCGTTGTTTCTCATCGGCCCCATGTTTCGTCCAAGTCGACGGATTTCCATATAGCCTTCGCACAGGACCGCTGACCGTTTTCGCATCATGGCTTGTCTTGGGTGGGTCCATTGGCAGCGCAGCTCGTTGCAGACGGGGGATGGGTTGGGAACGGCCCCGGATAACGAATGTATTATTCTAGCGCAGGCGGCGCCAGCTTGTTGTGTGAGATGGGGGATGGGGGCTGGGGGCCGCTGGGGCGGCGAAAGGACGGCAGCAGCCGGCGGGCGGGCGCGCGCCAGGTTCCGCAAGCTGGGCAGCTGCTTCGTGCCCAGGCCGCTCGGTTCCTGCTGCTCGTGCGCTGCCCTTCGTGTGCCATGCATCGAGTCGTTTGCCAGTTCCCTGGACGTGTGGCCTGGCTTCCCGCAGCGCCATCCGGAGTCTGGTCCTCCTTTTCATGCAGGTCCCTACCCCCCCCTCGCTGCCTCCCCCGCGCACGCGGGAACTCGTGTGGGAAGGAGGGGAGGGGGACAGGAAAAGGAGGACGGAGGAGGAGGAGGACAAGAAAGGAGGAGGTGCAGTAAAATGACCTCCCCGTTCTCCCCCTTTTCCATCCTTCCTTTCGTGCTTTTCCATTCCTTCCTCAGGACTGCGGACTGTTCTGTCAGGCTTTGAAACTGAAGCCCTGGACGCGCCCATCGCCCCTCAACATCCTCCTCGCCCCATCCACCACCTCCCCCTCCTCCTCCTCCTCCTCCTCCTCCTCCTCCTCCTCCTCCTCCTCCTCCTCCTCCTCTTTCCTCCTCCTCCTCCTCCTTCTCCTCATACTCCTCCTCTTTTCTCTCCTCTCCCTCCTCTTCCTCCTTCACCTTCACCTCCTCCTCCTCTTCCTCCTCCTCCTCCTCCTCGAATTGGCGTCCATATCATAGCTGGGAGAAGGGAAGAAGGAAAGACGACGAGGAGGAAAGAAGGGAGGAGGCGGGAGGGAGGAGGGGGGGCACGAAGAATACGGGAGGAGGGAAAACAAGAGGAGAGGGTGGGAGCAGGCGGGGGGGCAAAAGGAGGGAAACATTGCGAGCAGGACGACCGATTTCAGTGTCTCCCTCGCTGCCACCGGGCGAAGGGATGCCTTTCACTACGGAGGGGCGTTGCTGTCGGCACCTCTTTGCATTGCTCCCCCCCTCGAGGAAAAGGAAATTCAGCTCCTATCCAGGATTTTGACCCCCGAAGCCCCCGGACACTTCAAAGGGCCCTGCAGAGTCCCCCGGAGGCCCGTGACGCTCCAACCATACTTGAGCAGCTTAGCACTTCGGTGCCTCACTGCCTCGCTCCCTCCTGGAGGCCCAGCAGAGCCCTCTCAACACGGTCAGGTCGGAGACTGTTGCGTTGACCTATACGGGTGGGCGCGGGCACGCTATCCGCGACACGCTGACCGATAGCTCAAACGGTCAACGGTCACAGCACGCTGGTATCACTCCGCACCGGACCTCGAGCTGGAGGGGAGGAGGAGTTTGAGATGCAATACCTGGGAGGTTCAATTCCGTATCGCCGCTGGTATATCCGTGGTTGCAAATACCAGCCTGGAATTTGGCACTATCCTGCTTCATTTTGCTTCATCCCGTGTGCTCTGGCTGAATCCCAGAGATAATCTGGCCTGATCTGGCGCACGGGCCTCCCAATTGGGCTTACCACCCCTTAACCAGTATCAGTATTACGAAGACCTCCCAGGGAAGTGGCTTTCTACCTTCTGGGCCATACCGCGCGTTATGCCCCCTACCCTCCCCCCCTTTTCCGCCCCCCATAACGTAGCGCTCCCCCCCGTCAGTGCGTCCCCAGCACTGCCGCAGTGGGTCCGGCACCACAGTCTAAGGGGGGAGGGGGGCGCTACGTTATGCCCCCCTCCCGTCCCCCCCCCCTCCCCCCCCATAACGCCCGCCATGGCCGCGAGTCCAACAATGCGCTCTAGGCGGTATTACGAAGGCCTCCCAGCAGTCGCGTCCTACGGGAGGGGCTGCCAGGGGCCCCGTCCGCGGGAGCGCCTCGCCGCCCGCCTCGTCGCTCCGCCTGCCCCCGCGGGGGGCCCCGTCTCGGCCTGTGGTGTGCTTGGCCCCCTCCCCTTCGGGATGAAAGAACCCCCAACCCGAACGACACAATGGAGGCGTGGCCTCACTTAGGCCCCCGGCGTTGCAGCAGGGATAATGCATCTGGGCGGTTTGGCTCGATGCACCTGCAGGGACGATCCCCTATCCCTGGTCTTTTTTTTTTGGCACTCCTAGCTTCGGTCCCCTCCCAAAGGGTTAGGGGTCCTGATATAGCTGATCTCAGACCCAGAGCGAATCTTGACGCTTCGCGTACCCCCACCAGCCCGCCCGGCCGGCCCGTTCCGCGCCCTGCAGCTAATTAGGTATGTTTCCGCGCCCCGGACAGCTTCTGTCGCCGCCTGCGCTCTTCGCTCGCGGCCGCGACCAGAAAATCCCCACCAGCCCATCCAGAAACGATCAGCAGGGGAGTCGGTGAATCAGGGACGGCAGGGCGCATGCAATTGCGCAGCCGTCTTCGGAAAAACCAGGATCACACAGAGCTTCCCGCATTGAAGTTTAAGATGGAACTCAGTGCAAGCTACGATGGTGCTTCGATGAGGGGTGAGGGGTGTTTCGCTGACTCGTAATGACTGTTGCACTGATTTGTATCTTAAGCTCGCGTGCGTTTCGAAACTTGGAGCCATCTTGGGGCTCTCTTAGGGGTTCTCTTGTGACCCTCCTGGAGCTCTTTCTTGGGGCTCTCTTGAGGTCCTCGTAGGGCCTTCTTGGAGCCCTCTTGGGGCTCTTGTGGGGCGTCTTGGGGTCCTCTTGGGGCTCTTTTGGAGGGTCTGGGGGCCTTCTGGGGGCTCTTTTGGGATGGTGGGGCCTCTTGGGGCCGTCTTGGACCCTTTCGTTAAAACAGATGGAGGGTTCTAATTCCCATCGCCCCCTCGGAGGCTCAAAAATGCTGGCTTGGGGCCTCTTTGGGCCGCTCTTGGAGCGCTCTTGGGCGCTCTTGGGGCCGTCTTGGGGCCCTCGTGGGCCCCTCTTGGGACTAGCTCGGGCCGTCTTTGGCCGTCTTGGGGCCGTCTTGGGGCCTCAAGAGCCCATCGGAGGCGAAAAAGCGAGAAGGCAAAGAACATGGATTTCCCTTGAATGTTTCAAAGATTTTGGCATCTTGGGGGGGTCCTCGGAGGGCTCGGAGGGCACTTGAAACCGTCTTGGGGCCGTCTTGAGGCTTCTTGGATGCGTGTCGGAGGATATCTTGAGCCATCTACCGCTATCTTGGGCCATCTTGGAGGCCATCTCGCACTCTCTGAAGCCCTCTTGGAGCCATCTTGGGCCGACAAGGGCCCTCTGACACCTCGCGGGTGAGCCCGTCCAGACGCAGGGAGGGGGGGGGGAGGTAAACCTCCCGGGCAGGGACAGGAAGGTGGTTGGAAAAGGAGAGGACTGGTGAGATTTGTATGCAGATCCTGGCAAGCCTGCTTGCGTGGCACTTCGCCCCCCCCCCCCCCCCCCCCCTTTCCAGACAGCGCTGGGCCGAAAAGGCCAGCGAGGGAGTCACGACCCGCGTGAAGTGCAGATCTCCGCTCGGGGATCGCCACGTCCCCCCCCCTCGCTGCCCCCGGGGCCTGCTTTCGGGTATCCAGGCGGTGCCAGGACGACTTCAAGGGCACCTTCCTGTCTCCTTTTGTCCCAGCTCTACATCCCGTAGGTTTGGCTTGGGGACGCTCTTCAGGATGCAGTGTAGTAAATTCTTCCTCGGCGGAAGGCGGCGTAAGGGCGGCGGAAGGTCGGCGGAAGTAAAACGAGGCCGCCTCAGCCGGTCGAAGCCGGCGGAAGCTCGGCGGAAGGCGGCTGAAGTAAAGCATGCGCCCCCAAGAGATGAAACGTTTTTGGGTTCAAGATTTTCGGAGTCGGCCAGCGAGTTTGATGTCATTGTTCCCCTCCCCCTTCCCGTCGTCCCTCCCTCTTCCCCCTCCCCCCTCGTCCTCCGCGAAGAGTAGCGGCCTCTTCCCGCTCACCCGCCCGTCCCTTCCCCGGCCGCGGCGTGGGCGTGGCCAGGGAGGGTGTGGATGTGGCGGGGCGAGGCCTAAGAGAGGGGATGCCCCCGATCCACCTCTCGCTCTCGTCGGACCGTCGGCTTGGCGCCTTCTTGGCCTGTCGCGACTGACCTCGTGGACGAGAAGCAGATCCGCGTCCATGCCCTCGGGTCCGGAGTCGTCGCCCGCGTTCCCATGGACGCCTTTTTGCGCGAATGTCCCGAGCGAAGTATGTGCTGTGGGAGCGCGCCCTGCTCTCCAGACGGCGAGGGCCCGAGGCAGCGGGTTCGAGATCGAACGGTCTCCTCCAGGTATGCGTACGATCAGCGCCCGGCTGAGCTGCAGGAGCGGGTGCGTCTCCGCGGGACCCGAGCGGAGGAGGCCTATGTTTGGGGGTGGCGTCCTGCCGCCTTCCTGGGCGAACCCCGCATCCCCCGCAAAGGGTGGCACAAGGTCCCCTCCGATGTGTGCCACCTCCCATCCAGAGCCAGACTTGCGAGTCACTTCCCCTCGGGGTTGTCCTACTTTACTCAGGAAGGCAAAATTACCAGGCTGGGAGGATGGGCTGGGAGAACTGATCACATCATCAGTCCTACCACGCATGTTGAATGGCGAGCGTTCCTTTATTCGGCGTTTCGACATTGCGCGGAAGGGGGGTGGGGAGGGGGGGGGTCTGGCTCCGGACCTCTGCTTAGCGCGACTGTTTGGGACCGTGCGTCTTCTGGGAGAGACCCCACCTGCTCGAAACAGGCGCCGAAAACGGCCAAGATCTGCGCCAGGGGGGGGGGGGGCTATGCTTAGCGCGACTGTTTGGGACCGTGCGTCTCCTGGGGGAGACTCCACCTGCTCGAAACAGGCGCCGAAAACGGCCAAGGTTTAGCCAAGGGGGGGGCGGAGGGGGAAGGGGGAGGGGCCAGGGCCCGCGCCGATCTGCCAAGCAGCGAGCGAGACAACCGCCACGTCTGCCCATGGCAACGTCGTGCCCTGGAGCTTCCCCCCCCCACCCCCCTCTTTCCCAGCACGGCAACCGTCGCTCTCGCCGGCCTGCCCCCTGGGCGCGCCACCGAGCGGCGGCGGAGGCGGCCGCCCCACGCGCCGCCAGGCGGGAACCGTGCGAGGTGTCGCTGAGCAGGCAGAACTCGTCGCCGAGCGACCCACGCAGCCCAGGAGGGGGCCGCCCGCGTGCGCTTCGCGGGTGGCGCGGCCCTCGCCCTCGTCCTGCTCCTCGTCCTCCTCCTCCTCCTCCTCCTCCTCCTCCTCCTCCTCCTCCTCCTCCGCCTCGTCGTCCGCGTGCTCCTCCTCCTCGTCCTCGTCCTCCTCCTCGTCGTGCTTATCCCTCTTCCTCCTCGCGGGCGGAGGGGCCGGGGACGAGGAGAAGGAGTGGAGGAGGAGGAGGAGGAGGAGGAGGAGAGGAGGAGGAGGAGGAGGAGGAGGAGGAGGAGGAAGAGGAGAGGAGGAGGAGAGAGAAGGAGGGAGGAGGAGGGGGGGGGGGGGGAGGAGGGAGGAGGAGGGGGAGAGGAGGGAGATGAGGAGGAAGGGGGAGGAGAATAGGAGGAGGAGGAAAAGTGGGGGAAGCAGCTGGAGCAGCCAGGAGGAGAGCACAGAGGAGGCCAGAAGGGGCACCTCCAGCGCCATCTGGACGTTTGCCTCGGGCTTCAGCCGCATGACAAACGGAGGCGCCGCGGAGTTCGAGTGGAAGCCACGCAGAGGAGGGAGGAAGAACCTGGCCAAGTGCCAAGGTACTCCTCTCGACGTGCTCCGTGTCGTACTTCACATCTTGGTGGTTTCCTTTTTCTTTGTAATCCTCCTCCCACTGGTGAGCTTTACTTTGCTGGTCCACTGGGTTGAAGGCAAGGGGAGCCCAACTAGTAGCTGCAGGAAGACCTCGTGGTAGCTGTTGTTATAGCCCTCGTGGTAGCTCGAGTCGCAGCCCTTGTTATCAGCATCGGCGCAGGCGTGCCCGTAATCGAATGTCGGAGCGTAGACTTTGGTAACACCGTGTTTGTTCTGCTTGTCTGGCGCAGGAGGCTCCACAGCTGAAGTCGGGGCAGGCGCGCCAAGCCTTTGCCCCTGGGCGCCTGAGCACAGAGCTTCACCTCATCGCCGTTCGCCGTCGCACGATTCTCATCCTGCTGCCGGCTTCCGCCGTCGGGGATGAAGGCCGCCGCCTGGCCGCGCAGCTGGACGCCGTCGCAGACGCGGCGGGGCTCCACGCGGGCGGCCACGGTGCCCGTGCCTGCGGGCGGCCACGCCTCTCGGCGGCGCGACCCAGGGGGCGCCGCGACGCCGCCGCCTGGGCCGCCGCCCGTGGCCGCGCACGCCGCCTCGCCAGCAGGAGCTGGGCGGCCTGGCGCGGCGCCGCCGGCGAGGCCGGGCAGCCGCGCCGCGCTGCCCGCGCGGTGGCCGGAGCGGCCCGCCGCCTCGGCGGGCTGCCACCCGCGTGTCGTCGTCGCCGTCGTCGTCGCCGTCGTCGTCGTCGTCGCCGCCGTCGTCGCCGTCGTCGTCGTCGTCGTCGTCGTCGTCGTCGTCGTCGCCGTCGCCGTCGCCGTCGCCGTCGCCGTCGCCGTCGTCGTCGTGCTCTCGCTTCTGGGGCCTGCCCCCGCGTGCGGCCCTCGCCGCGCGCCTTGAGTCTCGAGTCCTGGGTCCTCCCTCGAAGCGCAGGGACGAGGGAGGGAGTGCGGGGGCCTCCTCCGTCCTCCTCCCTCCTCCTCCTCCTCCTCCTCCTCCTCCTCCTCCTCCTCCTCCTCCTCCTCCTCCTCCTCCTCCGTCTTCCTCTTTCTCCTCCTCCTCCGTCCGCCTCCTCCTCCTCTTTCTTCTCCCGTAGCACAGGGCGAGGGATGGAGGCGCCTCGGGATTGCGGCCAGTTGGGTCACAGGGGTTGTCCGCATAGCGCCCTTGACCCCTCTCTTCCTCCTCGTCGTCGTCCTCCTCCTCATCCTTGTCCTCCTCGTCCGCTTTCGCTAACACTTGCGGGCCGAATTTCGTGACATCTTCGTTGCGTGCTGACGCGCAGAAGAGCTGTTACTTACGTGCGGTTTTTGTCCCTGGGGTCACGCCGCGGCAACGTTACTCAAGACAAGTTTTTTTGGGGGGCATTGCTTGTGTTTTTGAGAGGAAGCAGAAACAAACAGGGCGAGGGAGGGAGGGAGGGTGTCGACCTCTTCGGCCAGCTCGGAGCGAGGGTGCCTCCCGAGCGCCGCCGGTGGCGCGCCGACATCGGCCCCGCCGCCTCGAAGCGCCCCTTCCCCTGGAGGAGGCGCGCCGGCGGACTGCGGGTCGGCGCGCGCGAGCCGCCTGGAGGACCTCGAGTGCGAGCTGGAGCGGCCCGCCGCCCTTCCGAGGCTGGGGCGAAGCTTCGAGGCTCGAGCTTTTCAGTCGTCTTCATTGGTCTTCGGCGGTTTCCCAGTCTCGGGATGCTCTCCAGCAGCTGCGACCGGTCGAGGGCGTTCCGGGGATGCCTGGATCTTCCCAAGCGGCCGCCGGAGAGCCGAGATGTGCGTCGGGAGCCATGGGGCACCGCCATGCCGCCCTGAGTGCCAGGAGTGGTTCTGGCCCAAGGTGACCCTTAGCTTCTCTCATGGGAGAAAGAGCGACACAACACATAAACTATTTGGCGCTCCGTGCGGATCCAAGCAAGCCGCGCGGAGCGCCAACAGTTTCTGTTTGCGGGGTTGTGGCTTGTTCTCCTCCTCCTCGTCCTCCTCCTCCTCCTTTTCCGCCTTCTCTTTCCTCCGCCTCCTCCTTCTCCTCCGCCTCCTCCGCCTCCTCCGTCTCCTCCTCCGTGGGCCGGGGGCACCTTTGGCAACACCAGGGCGGCTCCCAGGGAGCCAGGGCGTTTCGCCGACCAGTGCTTTGTCAGTTCCAGCTGGGGAGGACGGGGGATGGGGACTTTCCGGGGCCATGCGGCGTCGCTTCCTCAGGCGGTGGACGTGCCTCTACAGTCGGGGCGCTGAAGAAGGAACCCTTTTCGTTGGGGAGGGGCTCGGTGTTCCTTTATTGTTTCAAAGTTTGCCTCGGGTTTTCCTGGTTTTCCATAGGAAATCGACGTTGAACTTATGGAGAAAAAGGGCCCTCGTTCCTTATTTAGCGTTCCTTAAGTCAACGCCTCGACTGTACTTATGATGTCCTAACCTACTTCAAGCTTCGCCACCAGAAAGAATATCGAGCACCAAGAAAGCACCACCACACTGGAGGGCTTTCAAGTGTCGGGCCCTGGCAGGCGATACTCATTCGGCACTGTTTCGATATTTCCTGGGTGCCCGAAATTATTTCTGGGATGTGGTCCTTCAGTACGATGGGAACAACATGCGCCTATACATGTTTATATGTGTATCGACATACGTGCAAGAACGGCCAAGAGTCCGAGTGCATAGTGAGGTGGTATCAGGCCAGAACGGAAAGCAACAGTCTGGGGCGCAAGGCTTTCCTTGGTGGAAAAAAAAAACCAGGAGCGAGCCCCTGAATGGGGCATTCGAACTGAAGAGCACAACGTGTACCAGTGGGGGGATCAACACACATGGTTTTTACATCTGCGAATCCAACAACAACAGTCCATTAAGTATTGTTCGCACTTATCTGCTCGCGTGTTGTTCAACATGTCTATCCCAAACCCTCGATACCCG
>CAUYUJ010000481.1:22500-35795 GCA_963575745.1 Prorocentrum cordatum
TGCTCCCGTGCTAATCATCAGGTATACCCCAAATGTTCGATACCCGCCCTCTTCTTTGACTGTACCCCTTTGGGCGGTGTCTCCCTTGCCTGCCACGTGCAGTTGACGCGGCCTTTGAAATCGGAGGCGGTGGGGCGGAACAGGGAGAAAGCGAGGGAGGGAGGAGGAAACGAGGAAGCAGGGGGGCCGGAGGGAGGGAGGAGGATCGAAACCGAAGGATGAGAACCCTACTTCTTCGTCGCAAGGGTAGATGGCGAGGAAGGTGAGGACAGGAAGGAGGCGAGGATAGAAGGCGAGGGGAGAAGGCGAAGGAAGATGAGGACAAGAGCATCGCACAGGGGAGAAGGTGAGAGCCACACTCTTGGCGAGCGGGCGCTGACGGCCAGGCCAGGCAAGGCTGGCCCTGACTGACTGGCGGGCGGGGCGGGCGGTCCCTGACGGGCGGGGCGGGCGGGCCGAGTGCCAAAGCGGGTGGGAGGGGCTTCCAACCACGCAGGCGGGCGGACCTCGGACTCAGTCGGGCACGCCCCTCTGCAGGAGGAATGTTCAAGAGCAGCCAAATCGCAGGAGGACGATGGTTCGATCATGTCTCGACTATGTCTGAGCATGCTTTGAACTATGTTCTATCTTTCGTCCAGATTCCGCCTGCAGGGGCACACTCCCGACCCCAACCCTTGGGAGGGGCAGGTCTGTCGGGCGGGTCGTGCTGAGCGGGTCGGCGGGCGGGCCCGCACAGGCGGGCTGGGCGGGCGGACCCCCGCGAGCGGGTCGGGCGGGGCACTGGGGCGGGTGGGCGGGCCCCGAGGAGGCGAAGGGGCGGACCTTGTCGGGCGGGTCGGCCGGGCGGGCTCCGTCGGGCTGGCCGCGCGGGCGGGCCTTCGCGGGCGAGTCGGGCGGGCGGGGCACTGCGGCGGTGCTGGTTGCGAAGAAGCCTCGGGCGAGGGCACGAGGCCTGAGTCAGTTGTGAGGACGTGTAGTGCAAGAGCGTCATTCTCGGGTGTCGCGGGCAAGGTTCCTGAGTAAGCTGTAAGGAAGTCTTGAGGCCGAGCGCGATCCCTCAGTAAACTGTGAGGGAGTTCCGCGCGAGAGCACGATTTGTGATAACTTGTGCCAGAGTAGAATGTGGGAGCAGATGTGGTTACAAACCATGGCAACCAACAAAGTCTGACCCTCAAGACTTCCCCTGGTAACAAAGCCGGGTGCGAGCCCCAGGAGACAGTTTGGCACCGGATGGAGGGGACCCACAAGAATTGTTCATCAGCAGTGAGGGTTCAGCAGCAACAACAACAACAGCAGCAAAAGCGCCCGTCGTGCTTTTTCCGCCACTCGAGGGGGCCTGGGCCTTCGAGGTGCCATGCCCGCGCCCGCGCGCGAGAGCCTCTGCGGGGCCCTGCCGGCGCGGGGCTGCCTCGCGGCGTGCGCGCTGGCCGCCGCGGCCTCGGCCTTGCCCGGCCTCCTCCTGCGCGCGGAGGGCGCCGGGCGAATCGCGGCCTCGGCTGCGCCGGGCGCGCCGGCCGCCGAGGCGCGGGGTGGCCGCGCCTGGGGGCGCCTCGGGGGCACAGGTGCCGCGCAGGCTGCGGGCGCCGCGGCGGCGGCGCCGCACGACGGAGGCGCTCGCGGCGGCGCCGGAGCCGCGGGCGCGGGTGGTGCTCCGGCCGGCTCTGCCCTCTCCGCGGCCTCGTCCGGCGAGGGCGGCGCCCGGGGCGGTGGAGCAGTCAGCGGCCCGCCCGGGGCGGCGGGCGCGGCGGGCGCGGCGCCTGTTGGGCCGAGCGGCGCTGCCGCAGCGGGCACTGCTGCCGTACCCTCCTCACTCGCCGCGCCCTCGCGAGCGGCGGGGAGGCCGTTCAGCGGGCTGTCGGCGCTGCCCGCCCTGTGCAGGGACAACAAGCAAGCAGTGGCGAAGCGCCCTGACTTGCCTGTGGGCCCACCAGACAATGTTCTAATAACTGTTCGTGGCTTGCACGAAATGTTTTCAGAACGGTTCTGGCTGATAATATGATCAAGCTGCGTCAGATTATACGAACATTGTTTCGGTTATTGGAACATCTGCTCTAAGATCATGTCTTGGTAAGCCTATAGGACTGTCGGGGCGGTGGGTCCCTGCTATAAAAAAGTTGGACGGGGCCAGCCGTGTGCCAGACCAGCTCGATGCGCACTTCGCGCATGCTGGCGCCCGCGGCGGCGTGCATGGAGCTTGCCTGGAGCGCGGTTGGGCGTCGTCCGAACTAGATCGACCAACCGGGCGGCGCGCAGCGGCCGTCGGACATAAAGCCCGCGACGGAGGGCAAGCCGCTCGGGCCGGTGTTCTACCTGCACGTGCCAAAGTCTGGCGGGGCCTCCTGGGAGCGTGACGCTCGGAGGGCTGTGAAGAGCAAGGCGAGCTCCTTCACCCCCGTGGAGACTTGCATCTGCTACGCGAACCGAGAGGACTTCCGGGTCGTGCTGCTGCTGCGGAGCCCTCCAGAGCACGTGGTCTCTCAGTACACGCACTGGTCCACCTACCATGGCAAGGGCAATTCATCTTCCAGGCTAGCGGAGATGAGTTTGATGCCTCAGCAGCTTGAGCAATGGGTGCGCGTCTGGGCAGATATCAAGTATCACACCCTGTCGTCCGACAACGTGAGTCAGGCTGCGGATCTTCCTTGCGCCGCGGGCTTGCGGGCTTGCTTGGACAGGTACGTGTACAAAACCGGTTGCAAGTATGTGCCCATCGATTTCCAGACAGAGCGGTTGACATGCGACGAGCTCAGACGTATTGATTTTCCATTTCCCAAGCGGTCCGTCACTCTTGCTATCCAGAACGTGGAGGAGGCATGGTTTGTGGGCATCGTCGAAGCATACCAGGAGTCTTTGTGCCTACTTTACGAGCAGGTGAGTGGAGCTTTGCCAGACACGTGCCACTGCACCGACGTCGACAAGTGGCGCGGAATGAAGTTGACGCACGTCCAGCACGGCATTACTTCTCGTTCAGTGTCTGAGCTCCCTGCGCAGACCATCCAGCTTATAGATGAGCTCACTGAGGGGGACCGATCAGTTTACAGAGCTGGCGTGGCTCGCTTCTTGCGAGAGGTCCGCAGAGTGGAAGCCAGACACAACACGACGGTGCTGTGCAACAGCACGCTCCAGAAGCTATTGGCTCGAGCAAAATGAAATAGACTTCAGCCTCATCAGCCTTCTCGTCGTCCTTCCTCCTTCACCCCCTCTTTCGCGTGGTGGGCCCCTGGGCCTGAAGCCGATGTAATAGATCGCGTTTTGGGGAAGAGGGTAGCTCCGCGGAGGCTTCGAGGCCCGCAGAGGTAACTCCTGAGCAAACTCCAGGCGTTCGTTAAGATATTCCATCCTGGTGGGCGCGGCATTTTTTCGAGAGACGTTCGGTGAACGCGGCGGTATCCCGACTCCCCTGCAAACACGCGCCCCGATTAGCCGATGCGCACGTTACCTTTTGCAGCTGGGCTGAATCAGAAGAGGTACACTCGCTTCGGTCGGCACTACTGATCTGGGTAGGGGGAATCCTTTTTGCTCGGGTACGGATGGCGTCGACCGGCTCGACACTGGAGCGGTTACGGTGGTGATCTGATCGGATGCGCGCATTTGCGATTGCACCAGCATGCGCGTGCAACCACGAGTGCCTGCTTGGTGTCATATCAAGGAGGACGCTCTGCGCAAAGAACTCGACGATCCTGCGACCCGTTGCGCCGTCCCGTCGCCACGTAGCCGCGTCGCCTCGTCAGCACGCCCCCGCGTATAGACCTGACGAGTCGCGTCGATCGACCCAGGTCCCAGACGTCCTCCTCCTCCTCCGTTTCCTCCTCTTCCTCCTCTTCCTCCTCCTCCTCCTCCTCCCTCTCCTCCTCCCTCTTCTCCACCTCCTCCCTCTCCTCCACCTCCTCCTCCTCCTCCTCCTCCTCCTCCTCCTCCTCCCCCCGAACTCCTTCGCCCTCTCGGAGCTCCTCTCCCTCGCCTCGTGGTCTCCCTCCCCCGCTCCTCACGCCATATGCTCGTTGGCGGTGGCGAATGCGTGGCGGTCCGCCTCCATGACTCTAGATAATGTTTGGGGTCCGTTGCACCGTCGGCTCCAGCTCGCTGCTGATCTCGTCTCGGGAGTTGTGGATCACCTCCCAGTTGTGGACATAATTCAGCACGCTTGGTGTGCGCCGTGTTGGAAGATGAAGCAGTCGATTGTGCAGTACTACGAGCAGTTGAGATCCGCCGGGCCGTGTCGCCGTCCTCCCCTCTTGGCCTCGCAGCTCCGCCTCGCCCAGAGCCGTGCCCGTGCCGCCGTGCGCGAGGCCGCACTGGAGGGACGCCGGCCCAAGATGCAAGGTCATTTTATGCGTTCGGTTTCTGGCTCAGCCTATCCCGACAAATTAGAGCTCCTGATTGGGCGTCGCGTGCGGGCCTGGTTTAATGTCACCCCCACACGACTGCGAGAGAGGTGGGCCCTGGCTCGAGAAATCCTGCTCCGGGCTCCCGCTTCGATCCGTTGGCCTTACTTGAAAACGGTCGCTGGGGGGTGGACGACAACGGACCGCATGCACGTGACCTCGGAGCGCTGGTGTTGTGTGTGCGGTTGCCACCGCCATCCGGACAGTATTGAGCCTTACCTTCGATGCCCTCACCTTGTTCATCTGATCTGTCGTCCTCGTGCGGTGGTGCCCTCATGTCCGCTCATACGTCTCGGACTTGGGCTGCCAGTTCATTATCCAGCGCTCGATTTAACTCGAGAGAATGCTGTGCTTGCTACTTCCCTGTGCTTTTACATCTACCACATAGCCAAGGAACTGGTTGGGCGGCAGAACGGTCGGCCCTTCGATCTGTCTCAATCTCTCGTGGCCCTCAAAGCGGCGCTCACGAAAATGCCTGACAATTACTCGCTTCTTCCGCCTCCGCCTGGAATGGCTAGGCCTTATCCCTGGCTGAAGCCCCCAAGGCGTTGAGTGCAGTGGGACCGATGGACGCATGAGGTACTGGCGCTCCTCCTCCTTCTCCTCCTCCTCCTCCTGCTCCTCCTCCTCCTCCTCCTCCTCCTCCTCCTCCTCCTCACGACGTGGCCCCGACAGGGCTGGACCCTTCCCCTGGGGCCCACTGTTCATCCCGAGCCTGTTTGTTGATGGCCCCGGGGCCCGGTGAGGGCCCCAGAGGCTGAAAGTTGGGACACGCCTTCGGGCGTGCCTGCATCGCTGCGCGAGGGGGGGCCTGGGCCACCGCAGCCTTGGCTCGAGCCCCATCCGGAGGCCCGACGCCCCCTCGGGGAGCGCCGCGCTCCCGTCGGCCGCCGCGAGGAGAGGGGCCCCAGGCAGAGCGGCATGGAGGACTCCGCCCTCCTGGGCCTGCTCGAGGAGCAGGAGCGCCTCGCCAAGCGCTCGCTGGAGATCTGCGGCATGCTCCGGCCGCACTGCCACGGCGAGAGGCGCCCGCCTTAGGTCGGGCGTGTTTCTCTACAGGAGGACTGCTCAAACATAGTTGAAACGTAGTCTGGGGGCTTTTTTTTTTTGTCATATATATATATACACATATATATATGTATATATATATATGTGTGTGTATAAAGAAACAGAATGTTGGAGCATTTCCGGTACATGTTTAATTGTTCGTCCAAAGCCCGCCTGTAGGAGAACACGCGCGACCTAACGGGAGGCGCTCGCCCCGGGGCCCGCCCGGCCCTCTGCCGAGCCCTCCGCTGCGGGGCCTGCGCGCGGCTCCGGAGTTCGTCCGTGCGCGCTCGTGCCCGACGGGCCCCGCGCCGAGCCCGCGGGGCGCGCCCACGAGGCAGGGCTCGTTTCGAAATTCTCCGATTCGATTCGATTCGATTTCCATGGCTTCCGATTCCGATTCGATTCGACGTGGGATTCCGATGTTGGTCCCGAGTTCTCATTGGACGCGTACTAGCCTGCCGATTTCCACCGATTCGACTTTTCCCGACTCGGTTGCCGATTTCCTCCGATACGATTTATTTCGATTGCCGATCCGACTTATCGATTCGATTATGGGTTCTCCTGACGAGGCCGGCCGCCGGGAGGGCGCTGCTGCAGGAGCAGGGTTGAAGCGGGCCTATTCCTCTGCAGGAGGAAGAAGATGATTCGGGAACGATTTTTAAAATTATGTTTGTTTTGCATTTTTTAAATATTTTCTGGCCCGCAGGGCACGCCCACGAGGCCAGCCGCCAGGAGGGCGCTGCTGCAGGAGCAGGGTCGAACCGGGCCTGTCCCTTTGCAGGAGGAAGACAATATTTTGGGGACGATTTGGTGATTGTTTGGTTTGCCATTTGTTTTTTTTGATTTTTTCTGGCTCTGTACGATTTGTCGTCCAAAGTCCGCCTCTGCGATGTTTCGTATTGGGTTCCGATGGTTCTGCGATAGAGAGCGGGACGCTCCCACACCACAAATCCATGGACGCCCTGGGGTCTCAGGGTTGGGTTTTTTTGTGAAAGGTTTCTTGTGGTCGGTTCCCTATTGTAGGGGAACGAGCAATGACATAAACATCATAACTCGGAGGTCCGCGCGGATTTCTCGGATCAGCGCTGGGGCCCTTTGGTGGCGACTCCGGCGCCGCCCCTGGCGCGCTCCGCGCGCCAGGGAGGGGGGTCAAGCGCAGATCCAAGAAACCCGCGCGGAGCGCACAACATTTATCTTTATGGCGTTTCTTCTTCTTCTCTTCTTCTTCTTCTTCTTCTCCTTCTTCTTCTTCTTCTTCTTCTTCTTCTTCTAAGGAGGGCCTGCGCGAGCCGCTCCTGAACGCGGAGCAGCCGGGCGGCGTGCTCGGGGAGGGCTCCCTCACGAAGCAGCGGAGCAGTGGCAGCAGCCAGGCAAACAATCAGGGCGAGAGGGGCAGGGAGATCAGCATCGCTGAAACCTGCGGCCGGGAAGTTTGGGATACCATGTGAGCGACGCCAGAAAAACAGGGTCTGCGCCGACATTGGCTCGCAGGCTGCCCACATAAGGTCGCGCGTAGGCGCCCTCGTCTCCAATATAGCACGCCGCGCTAGCGGCCAGCGTAAGCCGCGGCTTAAGGTCGCCATGCCATCTCGCACAAGACCCCTTCCTGATCGCCGCTCATGTCTCGGGTATAGCCAGGACCCCGGTTAAGGGGAGCCGGTTAGTGATTGATCCCCGAGGCCCATGCAAAATATGGATTGGAATCACCAAACCAGGTCTGCCGTGGCTGACGTTTTTCGGGTTGCGGCAGTTCCGGCTAGTGGAATGGGACGGGGGGGGGGGGCGCCCCCGGGTGCACAGCACTAAACCAGGTCCCACTAAACCCAGTCCTGCCAACGCCCGAATGTCGCTCCGCCAGTTGTTGGTCCACCGCGCCCCGGTGCGACGCGCTACCTCTCGCCTGGCCCCCCGCGCGTCCACGCCCCGACCTCTCCCGAGGCCGCCCGCCCCCGCGGAGGGGAGCGGCACGCCAGCCGCGTGCCAGGGACAGCGGCGCCGTCGGAGTTCCGCCGCGGCGGCACGCGATCCAGAAGTTCCTGGCCGTATCTCCCCATCCCCACTGGGCCATGGTCGGACGGGGCTAAGACGAGGATGAATCCGCTCAGGCCGTTCAGAAGCGCTCGCGGAGCGTTCCGGAACGGTCTCGGAAGGCCGCGGCGCCCGAGACATCTTCCAGAGCCGCCGGACCTCAGAGATTCTCGATGTATCCTCATCCGATGTTATCTTCATCCTGGCTTCGTCTTACATGGTGTCTTAGCCCCACCAGCCCACCCTCCTAGGGGGGGTTATGCCACGCGAAACCCGAAGGAACGGGCGTATATCCCCCTCAGGTGGGGAAGTCGGCCAGTGGGGCCAAGGCCACGCCAGTGGGGATAGGGATCGGTTCAACGATGCTGAGGAGATGAGCAAGCGGAGCTGGAACCTACGCATTTTCCCAGACCGCGATGCCCTGAAGGAAGAACTCAAGTCGCGCCTGCTCTCGGACTCCGAGGGCGTGACGAGGGAGCAGGACCTGTACCACGATGGCGGTGCCTTCGCAGATCTCGCCAAGAGCCGTCCATTGGAGACGGCCACGTTCGCAATGATCATCCTGAACACGTTCTGGATTGGCATCGAGGCCGACTACAATCACAAGCAGTTGCTTGTCGACGCGGACCCTATCTTCCAGATCGTGGAGAACATGTTTTGTGCATATTTCGTGTTCGAGATCAGCGTAAGGTTCCTTGCGTTCAAGAACCGGAAGGATTGCCTCGGCGAGAAGTGGTTTCTCTTCGACGCAGTGTTGGTTTGGCTGATGGTGTGGGATACGTGGGTTATCAGTGGTGTCCACCTCTTGTCTCAAGGCCGCGCTATGCAGTCGTCGAACGCGCAGGCCTTTCGCATCTTCAGGTTGCTACGGCTAACACGCGTGGCCCGCGTGGCAAGGCTGTTGCGCAGCGTGCCCGAGTTTGGGATATTGTTGAAGGGCGTCTGGATGGCATTGCGATCGGTATTCTCTACGCTCTGTCTCATGGTGCTCATCATGTACGTCTACGCGATCATCTTCACTGAGCTTTTGGATGGTTCTGACCATGCTGGTTGTTTTGGCTCTGTGTTCTCATCCATGAATTGTCTGCTGCTTCAGGGAATCTTCGCTGACCAGGCGCAGATCATTCAAGACATGCTGAAACAGGGCCTGCTGTATTATTTCCTCATAGTCACATTCCTGGTGGTTGCGTCGATGACAGTGCTCAACATGCTCATCGGAGTGACTCGTATCGCTTCGCGCGGTGCACGACTGAAGCATTTTAAGATTGTGCGCGTTGAGTTGTTTGCCCTGCTCGTCTACCGCGCTGTTCTTCCGTGTCGTTCTGCCCGAGCCGTGGCGCTGCCAGCGCCGCGTGGGGCGGATGCGCCCCCCCCGCTTCAGCGCCAGGACGAGCGTGCGCATGCCCACGAGTGCAATGAGCTTTCACCGCGAGTCAGCACCAGGCAACAAAGTTCAACCTCCGATGAGCATGGCAAGAGCGTGCCGTTCGTCTTCAATTCCGCGGGCCTCCTGTTGGTTCCTTGGGGCCGTTCGGGGGCTTCTTGGGGGCCTCTTGGAGGCTTCTTCGGGGCCCCTGGGGGCCTCTTGGGGGCCTTTTCGGGGCCTCTTGGGGGCCTCTTGGGGATCTCTTGGGGGCCTGATGGGGCGCTCTTGTGCCGTCTGGTCCCTTTGGAGGCGAGGGGGACACCTTGTGCTCTCCTGGGATCCTCTTCAGCCGTCTTGGCGGCCGCTTGGGCCGTTTTGGGGTTCTCTTTGGATAATCTTGGGGCCCTCTTGGACCGTCTTGGCGCCCTCCCGGGGGCCTCCTACGACACGCCTTGGGGCCATCTTAGGGGCCGTCTGGGCCGGTGCGAGCCCCCGAACGTCAACGTATGCAAGCATGTGAAGTTCGTTGAAATCCCCGGTCGGGGAGCACAGTTTTTCGGGACGACCGACATGGGGACGGAAAGAAAGGGTACAATGCCCCCCAACAGCAGTTCCTGTTCATTTTGAACAGGACTCGCCGTCCGCGCCGCCGCGGCCTGTGTCTCATTGAGACGGAAGGCCGCCTGCCCAACAGCGGCTGCTGTTGGTTTGGGGCAGCATCTGCTGTTGGGCATTGTGCCCATCTTTTCCGTACCCGTTTCGGGCGTCCACTTTGGCCTCCACTGGCCCCCTGTCTGGGGGCTTTCCTTGCCACCTCCTGGGCTAAAAGATGCGGATCGGCGCTGCAGGGAGCCACCGCCCCCCTGAGTAGTCGTTCGGCCGGCCCTGGGGCTTCGACCGCCGATCGATCCTCGATCCTCGATCCTGGAACCCCGACCCTCCATCGATCCGGGAACCTCCTTCGTCGATCCTCGATCCTCGATCCTCCTCGTCGATCCTCGATCCTCCTCGTCGATCCTCGATCCTCCTCGTCGATCCTGGACCCTCCATCGATCCTCGATCCTCCTACGTCCAACGACCTCTTTTTTTTGTAGACAATAACTGAGACCACCTGAGTGCAAGCACTGTTTGGGAGCTCGTGATGTACATATGATTCGTTGCATGTTAAACATCGCGAGCCACGCTACGCACAGCAAGTCACCTCCAGACGTGGATTCCTTTCGCTTCGCGGGGTGCACGTGGGGAGCACGTAAAGACTGGGCGTTCGGTGGTTTGCCTTGCTCGTCTGCCGCGCTGTTCTGCCGCGTCTTTCTGCCCGCCGCGGGGCGCTGCCAGCGCCGCGGTGGGCGGCTGCGTCCCCCACCGCTTCATCGCCGAAGCGAGCGTGCGCATGTTCGCGAGGGCAATGAACATGCGCCGCGTGTCAGCACAAGGCAACGCCAAGTTCGAGTTCCGATGAGCATAGCAATAACGCGCCATTCGTACAGAATCCTCTGGGGTTCTTGGTGGTTTCTCGGGGCCGTTTGTAGGTGTCCCGCGGGCCGCTTGGAGGTTTCGTGGAGGCCCCTGAGAGCCTCGTGCGGGATTCGTATGGGCCTCTTGGTGTCTTTTGGGGTCTTTGTGGGCCGTCTTGGGGCGCTCTTGCGCCGTCTGGACCCTTCGGAGGCCGTCTTGGAAGTCTCTCGGGGCTGCCTTGTGGCTCTCTTGGGCCTATCGAGGGGCTTTTTTGAACCGTCATATGTCCCCGACAGTAGAACAAAACTGGCGAGAACGCATTCTGACGCTGGGAGGCTTGACGATGTCTGGGAGGCGGGGTGGAAGCAGCTTGGGGGCCTAGGGTTGGGGCCTCTGCGGACGATTTGGGACTCTGACAGGTAGAGGCTTCTGGGGGACCTATTGGGGCCTGTTGGGGGCGCATTGTGGGCCTCTGCAAGGCTCTTGAGAAGCAATCTCGGGGCCGAAGGCTAGAAGTAGTCGTTCGAGCTGCCTCTCTAGGCATCCAGTTGGGGCTGTTTGGGAGGCCTCTTGGGCGCCTCTTGGGCCGTCTTGGCGCCCCCTTGGGTCGTCCTGGGGCACGCTTGGAGGTGTCGTGGGCAGTCTGGGAGGGATCTCGGGGGCCTCGTGGGCCGTCTGAGAGCGTCGAGACGCCGAAAAAGCGAGAACCCGAAAATCTGTGAATCATAGCATGCAATCGTTGATTTTCGTTTCTTGGGCCCCTAGTGGAAGGTCTCATGGAGGCCTCTTGGGCCGTCTTGGGGGCATCGTCGGTCGCCTTGAGGCCATAATGGCTGTCTTGGGGCCAACTGTCGGCGACCAGGAGCTGTCTTAGACCGTCTTGGGGAACTCCGGGGACCCTCTTGGCTCATCTGCAGACCTTTGTGGGCTGAAAAAAAGCCCAGGCTCGCTTGGCCTGGGGTGAGCCTAGGCGAGCCCCCTCCCCTCAAACTTACAATTTGGGAATTACAGGGGGTGGGGTGAATCTCGCACGCCTCGAGACCCCAGGGGTCGGCGGCTGTGTGAGTTGATCGGGAGCACCGCGGAGTGCGAGAGGGAGGCCCACATGCTGGACAAGGTGCGCGAAAACATCAGGGGTATACTACCAGACTTGGATTATGACGGCGATGGTATGATCTCAGAGCATGAGTTCATCAAAATTCTTGAGTCTGAAGAGGCAGTGCGTGCCTTGTCCTCAGTCGACGTTGACGTGATCGCGCTGGTGGATTTCGCAGACTACATCTTCAAAGGCCGCGATCGGCTCAGTTTTAATGAGTTTATGGCCACAGTCGCGAGGTTCCGTGGCGGCCAGTCGGTTGTCCTCAAGGACTTAATCGACGTCAGGGAGTTCTTGTCAGGAGAGATCAAGAAGTCTGTCAAGGCCATGACGTCGACGAGCGCTTACCTTGGCCCGAAATACGTCTCCTCCACTGAAGGGTAATTCCGTCTACGCCAGTCCTTCCTCTTGGCCTCCGTGGGACAGCGTGGCAGTACGTCGGCACATGTCTGGTAGAGACCAGTGGGGACGGCGACACGCGTGCACGCTTTCCGTGCTGGCCAGCCGTCGGTTCTTGCGGCTTCTCGCGTCAAGAGGTGAGCGCGTGCTTCCCCGTGCGCAGGCCGTTCCGTGCCATGCACACTCCTCTCAGGAGTATTTTGTTCTGCACCGGGGCCGACAGGGTCTGCTGCGCGACCGCAGCAAATGTGGTGATCCAGCTCTGGACTGCACCCGTCGGCCGGTTGTGCAGCACTCTGCGATGCGCCCGGTTGCCGGGGCATCGTGGGCGCATCGTGACCGATGTACCGTACATGCGCGTCTGAGCCTGTAGCGTGCAAGAACCTATCATTTACCAAAGTCACTCATCGAACAGACAGTGCTAGAGTCGTGAAGCAAGATGCCCAACGATGCCAGTGCCGATCGTCCTTGAAGGCCCGCTGGCGAGGACAAGTGATGCCATGAATCACGTATTGCCGCCCCCTCCCCTTTCATCAAGCAGGAACCGCTTCTGTCAGGTTGAGAACCACATCCAGACGCATTCAATGGCTCGAGGATGTGCCCTTCAATATTTGTTTCTCATGTTTTCGTTCCTGCCATGGGCTGGAGGTCACATGAGAATAATCTTCAGATTCTAGCCAATTGGCACAAGTCACTCGGTATCGGCGCAGCTCAGGTGCCTTGCGGGCTCACCACACGCATTGAACATTCTGTGCCTCGCAGTAGAAGCGGCTGTGGGCGGCAGGCGAGGTAGATTCTTGATGGCCCTGCTCGAACCACTCCTCACCATTGCCACAACAGCCCGAACGATGCTTGCACTTGGGGGGAGGAGGAGGAGGAGTAAGAGGAGGAGGAGGAGGAGGAGGAGGAGGAGGAGGATGAGGAGGAGGAGGACTAGGAGGAGAGAGAGGAGCAGGAGAGAGGAGAGAGGAGGAGAAAGAGGGGAGGAGGGAGGAGGAGGAGGATGATGAGGAGGAGGAGGAGTATGAGGAGGAGGAGGAGTAGGAGAGACGAGGAGGAGGAGGAGAGGTGGAGGAGGGAGGAGGGAGGAGGGCGAGGAGGGAGGAGGAGGGGAGGAGGGAGGAGGGAGGGAGAGAGGAGGAGAGAGGAGGAGGAGGAGGAGGAGGAGGAGGAGAGGAGGAGGAGGAGGAGAGGAGAGGAGGAGGAGGAGGAGAGGAGGAGGAGGAGGGGAGGAGAAGGGTGGAGGAGGAGGAAAGAGGAGGAGGAGGAGGAGGAGAGAAGAGAGGAGGAGAGGAGGAAGATAGGAGAGGAGGAGAAGGAGGAGGAGGAGGAGGAGAGAGGGTTAGTAGTAGTAGTAGTAGTAGTAGTAGTAGTAGTAGTAGTAGTAGTAGGTATAGTAGTAGTAGTAGTAGTAGTAGTAGTAGTAGTAGTAGTAGTAGTAGTAGTAGTAGTAGTAGTAGTAGTAGTAGTAGAATAGTAGTAGTAGTAGTAGTAGTAGTAGTAGTAGTAGTAGTAG
>CAUYUJ010000481.1:35895-40895 GCA_963575745.1 Prorocentrum cordatum
TGGCGTGGACCATGAGATGTCCCCAGACTTCGTGGCGCCCCTTCTTATTTCATTACGTCCCTGGCCCCCCCCCCCCTGGGCCGCGCACATGCCGCCGGCCATGATTTGCACCCCCTCCTCTTGGACGTCCCCCTCTTGGCCGCCCCCGAGAAACACACAGACACAATTGATCGTCGATGCTCCAGAAAATATGGGGAAATGTGGGAAGCGGGGGGGAAGACGCAGAGCCCCCAAAACACTAAAAAAATATGGGAGTCCGGTTTTTTGTGTGTATGGATTTGTGTGTCCCAGGGCCCCCTTCACCCGGTGGGTTGCTGCCCCTGGCTGCGTCGACCTCGTGGGCATCCCCGTGTGCCGGGCTGGCGTGCGGGCGTCGTGCCCGGCGCCTGCACGCGGGCGCCTCGCGGCGGGAAGAGGCCGGATGGGCCTGGCGGTTCTCTTCTGCCGTGGAGGCTCCGCCACTCCGTTTTCACTGTTCCGTGGGTCGTTGTTCTTTTACAAAAGCGGTCTTGTGCGTAACGCCGCGGCAAGGCAAGTGTTATGGTAAGGCCGCCACACAAGGAATCTTGATGTAAGGCCGCCGCAAGGGGAATCCTTTGTAAGGCCGCCGCAAACGGGACCTTTCGTAGGGCCGCCACAAAAGACCCTTTCGTGAACAAAAAGGCATCCCTTTTTGTAAGGCCGCCATAGAAGAAAACGAAACAGCCAGGGGCAGGCACGCGAAAGTGCGGAAAAAAAGGCAGAACATGTAAAACAAATAAAGAAAACCAAGGACATCCCAAGAAATCCGTGCGGAAAAGCTGCGAAACCTGAGGAAAACACATATTCTTGCCATCTGATCGCCGCTAAACGAAACTTGTGAAACAAAAACACAGTTTTAGCATCTCGACGTCTCGGAAGCTTTTGTTCTCATAGGTTTCGTGGCGGTCAGATAGCACAAACATTGGTTTTCCTTAGGTGTCGCAGCTTTGTCGTATGGTTTTGTTAGAATATCAATCGTTGTTTTAGTGTTTATTTTGCGTTTTCTGCCTTTTTCGTATTTTCGTCTGTTCGCGCCCTGGCGCTGTGCCAGCCCTCGCGTCGCCAGGGGCGGGCACGCGAAAATGCGAAAAAGGTAGAAAAAGCAAGCAAACAAAAACAGACAACCGAGGACATCCCAAGAAATCCAGCGAAAAAGCTGCGAAACCCAAGGACAACCAATGTTTTTGCAATCTGACCGCAACGAAACGAAACCTTTGAAAACACACGGTTTTAGCATGTCGACGTTTTGAAACCTTGTGGTTTCACAGGTTTCGTGTCGATCAGGTAGCAGAAACATAGGTATCCCTTAGGTGCTGCAGCTTTTTCGGATGGATCTCTTAGGATGTCCTTGTTTTTTTATTTTTTTTGCGTTTTGTTCTGCTTTGTTTTGCACTTGCGCCTCTTCGCGCCCTGGCGGTGCGCCGGCCCTCGCGCCGCGAAGGCCGCCGGAGAGGAAGTCCTTGTGCACGGGGGCCGCAGCAGGAGCCCTCTTGTAACGCCGCCGCATAAGAAATCCTTGTTCTGAGGCGCCACAACGGGAGTTCTTCTGTCAGCCGCCACAAGAGGAATCCGTGCGTTGTAGGACCGCCACGAGAGGAATCTTTTTTGTAAGGCGGCCACAAGAGAAATCCTGTTGTAGGGCAGCCACGGAAGGAACCGGTTGGCGAGGTCGCCGCACAAGGAATTCTTTTGTGAGGCCGCCACCAACAAAAATCCGCTTGTAGGTCCGCCAAAAAAGAAACCGTTCGTGGTCGCCACACAAGGAATCCGATTGAAGGGTCGCCACGATTGAAGGGCTGCCACAAAGGGCATTATTTTGCGAGGCCGCCACAAGGGAGATCCTTCTGTAAGGCCGCCACAGTAAGGAATCCTTTCTAGGAAGGCCGCCGAAAAAAAGGAAGCGGATGGGGAGGAGGAGGAGCATGAGGAGAAGGAGGAGGAGAAGTTTGAGGGAGTGGAGGTGGGCGAGATCACAGTAGCGCCTGCGTCTCGCACAGACGCAAAACAAGCGCCAGGCTCATCCAGCCTCCCGCCCTCGTGCCCACCCCCCCTTGCGCGGTGGGTGCGCCACGTTTCTTCCAGGGTCAAGCCGGGCGAGCGCAGCGAAACGAATTCGCAGTACCAGACATGAGGGGTTCCCAGGCACTCGACGTCCCGATGCTGTGGTTGCATCGGGTTCCACTGCTTCCGGCACTCTCGGACGGACTTCGCGCCGCTGGTGTTTTTTGTGTGTCGGCCTGCTGCGGGCCTCCGCTTGATTCAGCTTACGTATAGAGACCGGCCGCCCTGAACTCTTGATGGTGCTGGAAGATTGGCTCGCCTCTGACGATTTCTGGGTGATCCCTTGAGGGGCTGGCAGTCTCTTTCGGAGGAGATGGCCTCTTGAGTGTGTGTGGTCGCCCAGGCAGCCCTGAAGCTGCCCCGTCTGACCTCAGCAGACCCCCAGGGTGGTCCGCGGCGGCTTCAGCACCCCAGCCCTGGGGCACGGGGCGCCTCAGGGGCGCCGCCAACCGGGGACGTTGGGACCACGCCGGGCTACCCTGGAGGCCACTCGAGGTCAGCCTGAACTGCCTCCAGAAGTCAAGCAGTGGCGAAGCGTCCTGGCTCGCGTATAGCCCTACCAAACAATGTTCTAAGAACCTTGTGTGGTTTCCACGAAATGTTCGTAGAACATTCGTGGCTAGGTCTGTCTTGTTTTCACACATCGGGCTTATGTTCTAAGTGGACATTTGTGGGTTCTAAGAACATTTCGTGGTAGGACTAAAGGAATGCCGGGACGGTCGGTCCCTGCTCAAAGAAGAGGGTCCCAGAGCCCACGATGGGCCCGGCCAGGATCGGAGCAGGCGTCGTAGGTGCACAGCAGGCGCCCTCCAATCTGTGCACGGTCTCGAGCCCTGCCAGGCAGGTGCCACCTCCACGGGGGGAAGATGCTCCTCGAGGTCGAGCTCAGCCCCCAAGCTGCCCGCGCTTGGTCGGGGCCCTGGCTCCGTTCGATTTGGTCTGGCCTCCGTCCTTGGTGCCCTAGCGTTTGCCGCCGCGTGTCGGGCCTCTCGGATGCGATGCGCTCAGTGTGGGCAGGCGGTTCAGCGCCGCCGGCCGAGGTCGCCTCCGGCCAGGGCCTCGCCCCCTCCCAGCTTGCACACAGCTGCGGGAGCCAGAGCGGTCACACCTCTCCGCGCGTGTCGCGCTCCTCCAGGGAAGAGGCCTCGATGTCGGTCTCGATGGTCACCTTCAGGCCACCTGCTCCTCCTTCGGTTGAAGCAGCCGCCGATATTGTCGGGGGGGGGGAGAAGCGCGACGCTATAACACCACAATTGGGGCCACCTGCTGGCGAGGGACCCAGAAGGCCTCCTGCAGCAGGAGGTTGGAGACGTCCAGGGTGGGGAACGCCGCAACCGGGGAGGGGGGCGGGGCACACCACCAGGAGGACTTTGCTGGCGGCGCACCGCGGCTGGGTTGGTGCCCTGTCCCTTGGCGTTTAGTTCAGCGCCGGTGCTGGTATATTCAAGTGGCTCACGCCATTCCGCCGACGCCCACAAGGAGTGTGTGTGTGTGTGTGTTGAGACGATCGTGGAAAGTACGTCGTCAGGAGGCTCTTCGATGCATCTGGGGGGCTCTTGGGGTGCTTCTCGAGGGCCTTGGAGGGCTTCATGGAGGTCTCTCGGGGACGTCTCGGAAGCCGCTTTGACGGCTGTTGGGTTTGTTTTGTGGTCGCCTCTGAGGCTTCTGGGAGGCTATCGGGCCCATCTGGGGGGGACGGCTCGGAATATCTCACTTGAAGGCCTCAAGTGGCGTCTCGGGGCGATCCTCGGGCCCCCCAGAGTCGTCATCGACGCTGTCAGCATGACAGCGGTGAGTAGGCTGAACATGTTTCTTGAAGGGGATGCGAAGATTTGTATTTCTTGGAGCCCTCTCGGCGGTCTTCTGGGCGCTTTCTCGGGTCGTCTCTGGGGCTCCATGCGCCGTCTTCAACCCTCCTGGACATTCGTGGGGCTACTCCTGGCCGTTTTGAGACGCTGTCTTTGGACTACTTGGCGCTCTGGTGGGGCTCTCTGGGGCCTCTTGGAGCACTCCTGGGGGCAGCCGGGAGGCTCTGGGGGGCCCTCGTGGGGGCCTCGTGGGGGGCTTCCTGGGGGGCTCCTGCAATGTGGCGTCGGCCCCTCTGCCCCCATTGCGGGCGGGGAACACCGTGGCAGCCGCGGCCTCTGGCGGGCAGGGCCCCTGGGCCGCGGCCCCGTGGGTGCGGGCCGCCTTTTCGCGGATGCCCCGCCCCTGAACGTACCCATTATAGGGCTCGTTCCGATGCCTCCGATTCGATTCGACTTCGGATTCCGACCTGGATTCCGACCTCTCAAGGAGGCCCCATTGCTCTGCCGATTTCCGCGGATTCGGCTCCTTCCGACTTGGCTGCCGATCTCCGTCGATCCCAACCATTTCGATCGCCGATTCGACTTATCGATTCGATTCTAGGCTCTCCCGCCCAAGCGACCACGTATACTCGGGATCGCGCCCCGGCATGCAGACTGCGAGGGCGTGGATTGGACATGAATGCGATCGCCGCCCGTGTTCTGCTCCTCCTTGGCTCCCCGGGGCATATTTCCAATTAGATTATGGCGAGTTTACTTGCGTGGCAGTTCCCCCCTTCTCCGCTTTTTCAAGCAACGCTGGACCGACAAGGCGTGCAAGTGGTTCGCGACTGTCGTGAAGTGCAGATTTCATTTCGGGGTCTCGCCACGCCCCCGCTCATCATGCAAGTTAGCCTGCTTGAGTCGAAATGAAAACGGACACCCGAGGAGGCCGCCGCCACCCGCGCGTCGGCCGCCGGGCTTGCCCTCGAACGGGCCGAGCTCGGCGCCGACGGACAGCCGCGGGGGCACGAGGAGGGCCGTTTGCGTCGCCGACGCCGTCGTTGTCGCCGCCGCCGTCGCCGTCGCTGCCTTCGTCGCCGCCGTCGTTGGCGTCGCCGCCGCCACAGCAGT
>CAUYUJ010000481.1:45895-110895 GCA_963575745.1 Prorocentrum cordatum
TCTCGCTGCCAAAGCGGCCTGTGGCGGAAGGCGGCAGGAGGCTGCCGACGCCGGGCCCGGACCCTGACGCGAGCTGCCGCCGACTCGCCGTCGGAGTGCCCAGACGAGCGCAGCCGGCTCGGAGCGCCGCGGCGACACCGCACATCGCAGGCGGCGCCTCGACCATACAGTGGAGGCCCATGCCAAGAAACACCCCGCTTGCCTCTGGGGTGCCCCGGGTTTCTTGGGTTTCGATGGTTCTGCTATGGAAGGCGTGACGTTCCCACACCACAAAAAATTAATGGACGTCCTGAGGTTCCAGGGTTGGGTTTCTTGTGGGAGGTTTCTTGTGGACTGGCCTCCACTGTTGGACGGGAAGGGAAGGCTGGTCGTCGATGTGGGGGGAGGGGATCGTGACCGTCGCGGCGGTGGCCTAGCCCCGCGCGGCCGTGGCCGACGAGGGCGGGACGGCGACCGTGCCCGTGACGAGGCTCGTGCCCGACCAGCCCTGCCTCGCTGAGCGTGCTTAGCGGTGCCCGCTCATTTCGCCCCCCCCCCCCCCCTTCGCTTCCGTTCCATACAGCGCTTGGCCGAGAAGGCGTGCTGCGTGAAATGCAGTGTTTTCCTTTCGGGCTTCGCCACGACCCATGCAAGGAAACCTGCCAGATTCTGAAGAAAGGCCGCCTCCAGACGCCCGCGAGGCCACGTGAGCAGAGCCCGGCCGGATGGCCACGTTCCCTGGAGGAGGCCGCGGAGCGTGCCCAGCTGCCGCCGCTGGCGCAAAGGCTACACCCGCTGCGCCCGTGACCGCTGCTCCCCAGGCACGCTGGCGGGGGGAGGTCGCCACGCCACTGGGTGCCGACCCACTGCAGTCCAGAAGCCCATGAACCGGCAAGGGTGCTCTACGACACACGGCAGGGAATCTCGTCATCGGCAGTCCGTGGTGTCTCAGAGTCAGTCTGCTCTGGCTGCTGTCAGCGCTGCGGCGGCGCAGGCAGCACAGGAGCACCTGGCAGTGGTTGCCGGCCGCCTCCAGCAGCAATCCATCGTTGAGCAAGCCCGTGGCCCGTGGCACTTGCAGGGTCTAGACACTTGTTTTAAGCCTTCGAGACCATCGCCAGGGACATGGCGTGGCAGCTGCTGACAACAGGATGTAAGAGCAGGTCAACAGCATGCGCTCGACGCTCGCATCTGCAGAAACCCAGTTGCCCATGAGTGTCGACAACCTCGCCAATTCGGACCGCCGAGTCGGCCCGCGCACTTTCTCGACGAGCCCCCCCCATGTTCTTTCCCCTCCTCTCTCTGCGCCGCCCTTCCTCCTCCTGCCTCCTGCCTCCTCCCCATCGCTCCTTCCCGTGTCCGTCGTGCCCCCCCTACCCCACTCACCCCCACCCCGCGCGATCATATGCCAGGGGCTGGGGGGGGGCAGGAGGAGGAGGAGGATGCAGAGCAGAGGAGGAGGGGCTACAATCGATGGCCGCCGCCGTCGGATGGCGCAAACCTCCCCAGCTTTTGGAAACCCTGGGAACCCTTCGCCCTCCCTCGGGTGGGTGAGGGTCCCATTGGTGGGACTGGAGGTTGTTACCGCGGGGCTTCCTCCAGGCTTGGGAGAGCTCCTTGCGCCATCCCATTTGGCGACTTCGGCTACAGCCGCACCCTGCATCAGCAGCCACCAGCCGCCACCTGCCGCCCCCACTCCTCTTCTTCTCTGCCAGGATGCATTCGTGTGCCTACCTCCTCTCTCTCTCTCTTTCCCTCCCCACCCCGGGCGCTGGGAGACCTTGCTGCCCCTCCGCTGGCGGGGCGCCTGTCGGTCCACTCTGTGCTCTTCTGCGCAGTTATGCCGTGCCTGGCCTGATCCCGCCCCAGGGTCACAGGCCCCCGGGGGGGCGAGGGGTGAGGGCAGCATCCGAGGGATGCACGCGCCAACAGCTCGAAGCTCGAGGGTGGATGAGGAGAGTGCACAAGGAAGAGGGGAAGAGGAGCAAGAGGAGAGGCAGGAGGAGGAGGAGGAGGAGGAGGAGGAGGAGGAGGCGGAGGAGGAGGAAGAGGAGGAGGAGAAGGAGGAGGAGGAGGGAGGAGGGAAGTGTACGTACAGGAGGGAGGAGAACAGGAGGGAGGAGGAGGAGGGAGGAGGGGGGAGGAGGGAGGACGGAGGGGGGGGAGGAGCAAGAGGAGAGACAGGAGGAGGAGGAGAAGGAGGAGGAGGCGGAGGAGGAGGAGTAGGAGGAGGAGAGGAGGAGGAGGAGGGAGCAGGAAGAGGAGGAGGAGGAGGAGGAGGAGAGGAGGAGGAGGAGGAGGAGGAGGAGGAGGAGGAGGAGGAGGAGGAGGAGGAGGAGGGAGGAGGGAGGAGGAGGAGGAGGAGGAGGAGGAGGAGGAGGAGGAGGAGGAGGAGGAGGAGGAGGAGGAGGAGGAGGAGGAGAAGGGAGGAGGAGGAGGGAGGAGGAGGCTGAGTAGGAGGAGGAGGGCGGAGGCAGGGGTGCGCGCCCCCTCCGCGCGCCTGCCGCAGGCTCCTCGTCGAGCGCTCGACCGCCGCCGACGCCCTCCTCGGCCGGCCGCCGGAGCAGCTCTCCATGGGCGACGACGGCCCGGCCAGCTCCTCGCAGGAGGCCAGGGCGGCCCTGCCCCCCCCCCCCCCCTGCGGCAAGCAAGGGGGGCGTTCCAGCAAAGGTTACGTCGGGCACGTCTTTCTACAGGAGGAATTTTTCAAATCAGTCAAAAAAATAGTCAGGGGACGATGTGTGGTCTATTTTAGACTATGTTTGAATACCCTCTGATGATCTGTATTCAATCGCTGAGCTCATTCCGCCTGCCCATGGGGGCCTCTTGGGGGCCTCTTGGGGCCTCCAAGAGGCCTCTTGGGGGCCTCTTAGAGCCTCTTGGGGGCCTCTTGGGGGGCGTCTTGGGAGCCTCCTGAGGGCTCTTGGGGGCCTCTTGGGGCCTCTTAGGGGCCTCCTGGGGCTTCCTGGAGGCCTTTCAGGACCGAGAGCTCGAAATGTTGTTTCGTGCTCCCCCTCTGGGACCGCTCTTGGGGCGCTCTAGGAGCCCTCTTGGGCCATCTTGGAGGCCTCTTGGGCCGTCTTGGGGCCCTCTTGGGCCGTCTTGGGGCCCTCTTGGGGGCCTCTTGGGCCCTATTTGGGGCGGGGGGCCTCTTGGGCCGTCTTGGGGCGTCGGGAAGCCGAAAAGGTGGAAACACCAAAATCTGTCCAGAACCTAAGGGAAAGCAATGATTTTTGCATCTTGGGGCCCTCTTGAGAGTGCTCTCGGAGGCCTCTTGGGGCGCCTGGGGGCCATCTTGGGCGTCTTGGAGCGATCTTGTGGCATCTTCGAGCCCTCTTGTATCATCTTGGGGGCCTCTTAGAGGCCTGTTGACGCTTCTTGGGGCTCTCTGGAGGGTCTCGAGGGCGGCGCCCAGACGGAAAACCATTTCTGATCCGACCCTGCCAGGGTACTTTTCCTCCGGGGACCCCCAGGGGCCGCCCCCCGCGCGCGAAGTAGAAATACTGCAAAGCAGTTGCCGGAGATCTTAGCACGCCTCCGGGCCGTTGGGCCAGCGAATTTTTCGTCCAAAGTCTGCCTGCAAGGGGGACATGCCCGACCTACAGCAAATGGCCTCGAGCCTCCGAGGCTCGAAGGCGTTGGCACCTCCTCTCTTGCCCGAGGGCGGCGGCATGCCCGGCAGAAGGGCGGTGGCAGTGCCACGAGGCCGCCTCGGCCAACGGAAGGTGGCGGGAGCCGGCGAGCGTAAGACAGTTCGGCGCGCTTTGCTTGAGCTTTCAGCGTGTGTCGGCAGGCCCTTCCGAAGCGTTTCCCAATACGCGTGCCCATAAGCTCTCGGGAAGATTCTTCGGAAGCTCTCTCCGGGTCCTCAGTTCTTTGCCAGGCCTTTCCACGCCCTTCGCGCGCCCTGCTATCCGGGTTTTGGAGCCCACAGATGGTGGAAGCCGGCGAGCAAAAATGCGCCTCGGAGGACGCGTAATCGTAAGTCGGGCATGTCCCTCTACAGGAGGAGTATTCAAAAATAGTCAAAAATAATAGTGGGGCGATGTTTCGATTGCTCTTTGAGTTGTTTTAGCATTTTTGGATTGTGTTATAATTTTTCAGCCGCAATCAGCCTGTATGGGGGACACGCCCGACCTAAACATGATGGGGGACGACAAACTAGACGGAGGTAGGGCGAGGATAAATCCGTTCCGGAGCGTCCCGGAACGCTCTCGGAGTGTTCCAGCCGATCCTCGTCCTGGCTTCGTTCTTATACATGAGAGGGCAGCGAGGACTAGAGACAAGGGGCCCTTTGGGGCTCTTGAGGGCCCTTTGGGGCCTCAGAGGGGGGGCCTGTTGGGCCCGAAAAGGGCACCTGTCTCCCCCTCCCCAATGTAATGCGGGATGACGATTACTAAAAAATGGGAGAGAACGATTTAAGAAATAGTTTTCTGCTATTTCTGCATAATTCTCTGACTGGAGGAGAACGATTAAAACAAGTTTTCCATCCCGCGGCCGGTTCGTTCTAATCGTCATCCTGGGCGCCGCCGCGTGAACACGACCCCGGGTCATTTATTAATCGTCATCCTCCATTACCGCCCCCCCGATGATTCGCTCCCACGCGCCCTCAAGAGATGCAAACCTGTTTGGGTGCGGGCTTTCCAGGGCCCGCCGCGCGGTGGAGGGCCGTGCGCCGGAGAGGTTCTCCGTGCGTTGGAGCGGCCTGCCGCTCGGCCACACGGGAGGTTTGTCGCTGCACTCGGCCTCCTGGGGCCTCCGCGTCGAGGTTCTCTTGCGTCGGGGTGCGAGAGCGTTCCAGGCTTTTTTGGACATCCACTGCCAAGGGCCCGTCAGGCGGGCAGATGCATCAGAGATTAAAGGACTCCAATGCCGTCCAGATCCACTGTGACCCCAGGCCTCTTGGGATGGAGTCCTTTGCAGAGTCTGGACCAGAGTTCCTTCCTGCGTGAGTTGTAAGTGGCCCAGCTCTTTACAGTAGGGCCTCCTTCACTCGTCTCGAGAGCGGCCGCCCGCGACCAGAGCTATGGCCCGAACGCCGAGTGGCCCTCCGCCAGCGAGAGGCCTCTGGCGCGCGGCTCGGCCCGGCCCAGGTGCGGAGGCCGCCGCTGCCGCCTCGCACGCAGCGGCCAGGGCGGGCACCCCTTGCCCAGGGCCTCTCCCCTGCGAGCGGCCGGCTGCCGGCGCGGTGGAAGCCTCGGGGTCCTCGGGGGGCACCGCACGCTTGTGTTAAGTCGGGCCTGTCCCCCTACAGGTGGATTTTCGACGAAAAGTAAAACATACCCCCAAAATAATAATACGAAAAATAGTGCAGCAATAGCCTGGAAACTATTTTTTGAATATTTTCTGACCTTTTTGGGGCATTTTCCAGGTATTTTTTATTTTTCGTCGAAAATCACCCTGTAGGGGGACACGCCCGACATAACGCTTGTGCGGCTCACCGCGCTCTCACGGGGAGCGGTGCCCGCGTACGCCGTAGCTCCGAGGCGGGGGTTCACCCACAACCACCGCCTGGGGGGTGGACCTTTCGAGGACGTCGGCGGGCGGTGGATATGGACATATTCGGGCGCTGGGGCGGCCAAGTATATCCATATTCACCGTCCGCTGGGGTCCCAGGACGTCCGTTCCTCAGTCGGTGGATACGGATCTATCCCCGCCTCGCAGTAGCCCTTCTCCCCCTCCCCCCATCCCTCCCCTCTACGATTACCTCATAGGAGTAATGCTCTCCTCCCTCCCCCGAAGATGGCCAGGGCGGGGCGCCCGCCCCCCTCCGCGCATGGCTTCCGTTTCGCAGGGGGGTGCGTTGATGCTCTATTGCCCGGCCCTCCTGTGGAGCTGGGTTTTCGTTTCGGATTCGCAGCGCCGCGAGTCTCTCCTCTCCTCCTCCCCCCTTCCCTTCCTTCCTTCTTCCCTCCTCGTCAGCATCATCATCGTGATATCCAATTCCAGCATCATTGCTCTCATCACATACTCGTCAGACCCCTCTCCTCAGACCCCTCGCACGGTTCGTACCCCTCTGGGGAGCTCCACCGAAGGCCCCAGCGAGGGATCTAGCAGTGCAGGGGGGCCCTGTCCTCCTTTTCTTGTTTCCCCTTTTGCATGTCGGCAGACCCCTCCCACGCTTCGTGGCCCCATAGGGGGCTCCACCGAGGGTCCCAGTGGCATGGTTTCGCATGGGTACCCGCCTCATTGCGACAGACCCCTCACACGTTTCGTGGCCCCATATGGAGCCTCACCGCGAGCCCCGGGTGCAGGGTTCACATGGATACCCGCCCCATTTCGGCAGACCCCTCACACGCTCCGTGGCGCCATCGGGAGCTCCACCGGGCGCCCCAATAGCAGGATTCACATGGGTACCCGCCCCATGTCGGCAGACTTCTCACACGTTTGGTGACCCCCTAGGGAGCTCCATCGATGGCCCTGGTGGTCGAGTTCACATGGGTGCCCGCCAGACCCTTCACACTTTTCGCGGCCCCATATGGAGCTCCACCGAGGGCCCCCGTGGCAGGGATCACATGGGTACCCGCCTCATTTCAGCAGACCCCTTACACGTTTCGCAGCCGCCAAGGAACCTCCACCGATGGCCCTAGTGGCAGGGTACACATGGGTACCCGCCCCATCTCGGCAGGCCCCTCACACGTTTCGTGGCCCCATAGGGGGCCTCACCGAGGGCCCCAGTGGCAGGGTTCACATGGATACCCGCCCCATTCCGGCAGACGTCTTGCACGCTTCGTGACCCAATAGGGAGCTCTACCAAGAGCCCATAGGGAGCTTTACCAAGAGCCCCAGTGGCATGGTTCACATGGGTACCCGCTGCTCCATGTCGGCAGACCCGTCACACGTTTCGTGGCCCCATAGGGAGCTCCACCGAGGGCCCCAGTGGCAGGGTCTCACACGCTCCGTGTCCCCACAGGGAGCCCCACCGAGGGCCCCAGTGGCAGGGTTCACATGGGTACCCGCCCCATTTCGGCAGACCCCTCACACGTTTCGTGGCCTCATATGGAGCTCCACCGAGGGCCCCAGTGGCAGGGTCTCACACGCTCCCAGTCCACATAGGGAGCCCCACCGAGGGCCCCAGTGGCAGGGTTCACATGGGTACCCGCCCCATTTCGGCAGACCCCTCACACGCTTCGTGGCCTCATATGGAGCTCCACCGAAGGCCCCAGTGGCAGGTTTCAAATGGATGCCCGCCCCATGTCCGCAGATCCTCAAACGCTCCGTGGCCCCATGGGGAGCTCCACCGAAGGGCACTGCGGAACCCCCTAACGAGTTCTTGTGCGTTGAGCGGTCATGTTGGTCATTTCCATGTCCGTAGAATGGGTTGGGTTGTTCGCCAGGTAATTAGCTTGTGTTTCTCAATCCTCCTATGTAGGGTTCTCGTTCTGGATAAAGCACTGCGGTCGCAAACCTCCTCCCCCGCCTCGACCTCCTTCCTGCCTCCTGCTTCCTGCCGTCTGCGCCCTGTTTCCTCCCTCCTGCCTCCGAGCGAACACCACTTTCGTGGGCTCCTGGGAGGCATGGCGGAGTAGGGGATAACCCGAGACCTCGCAGTTCCCTGGGTGGCTGCGAACTGCGCAAACGTCTCCACTTTCGTGGGCTCCTGGGAGGCGCGGCGAAGTAGGGGAGTACCCGAGACCTCGCGGCTCCCTGGGCGATTGCGAATTGCAGTTGGCTCAATTTTCGTGGTCTCCTGGGAGGTCGTGCGGGGTCGGGGAGTACGCGCAACCGGACGGAACCTCGCAACCTCCTGGGGGGACTGCGAAGTGCGCAGCTGGCGCCACTATCGTGGGCTCCTGGGAGGTCGAGCGGAGGCGGGGAGTACCCGAGACCTCGTGCCTCCCTGGGGGGTTGCGCACTGCGCAGTCGTCGTCACTTTCGTGGGCTCCCGGGAGGCTCTGGTACGCAGACCCAGACGGGACCTCGCTGTTCCCTGGGTGGTTGCGGCGCCATGTTCGCAGGCTCTCGGGAGGCGCGGCGGGTAGCGAAACACGCGCATCCACACGGGGCCTCGCAGCTTTCTGCCCTGGGTGATGGCGAATTTGGCAACCGTTGTCCACTTTCGTGGGCTCTTGGGAGGCACGGCGGAGTCGCGGAGTACCCGAGACCTCGCAGCTCCTTGGGGGGTTACGAACTGCGCAGCCGTCGCCACTTTCGTGGCCTCCTGGGAGGCACGGCGGGTCGCGGAGTATGCGAGACCTCGCGGCCCCCTGGGAGCCCACGAAGTGCGCAATTGTGACCACTTTCGTGGGCTACTAGGAGGTCCAGTGGAGTTGGGGGCCACGCGCACCCATTTGAGACCTCGCTGCACCATGGTAGGCTGCGACCTACGCAACCGTCGCTTCTGTCGCTGGCTCCTGCGAGGTCCAGGGGAGTCTGGGGCCGCGCGGATCCAGCCGAGACCTTGCGGCTCGTTGGGAGGCTACGAAGTGCGCAATTGTCGCCATTTTCATCGACGGCGGAGGTGAGGGTAGCGCAAATCGTTCATGTCTGGCGATGTGTTCGTGTGTGTGGAGCGTTCATGCAAATCCTCGCCTCGCGTGGAGAAGGGGTTGAGTACGTTCCGGGTAATGTTTACAATCCGGTCGTTCTTGGTCCTTCCAAATTCAAAGTGGTGTTGCCGCTTGAGCGTCAGCCTCTGTGGCTGATCGGCGCTTTTCCCCCGTCGTTCAGAATAGCACTCTCGCCCCAGCGCGGGCCACTTCTCCGGATCCGAGTCCTCCCTCATTGTTGTCACCCCCCTGCGTGCCTCTTCTCCGCCTTCCACTGATCGTCCTCATCCTTACTACTTATTTTCCTCCTGCTCATCCGCCACCTCTTAATCCTTATCTTCCTCCCCCTCCTCCACCAATGTATGCACCTCCATTGATCCGATTGCGCATGGCGCGATGGGGTCCTTTTCAGAAGTCCAGGTCCGCTATGACACGCGTCCGCGGATAGTGAATGAATCAGCGCCTTGGGAAGGGATGATGGGTGGAAGGGGTAGGCTATCAAGTATGCGCGAGCGAACCTGGCTTGCCTCACCCCCTCTCCTCTTTCTCATATCGTCCTCCTGCCGCTCCTCCTCTCTCTCCTCTCGCACCCCGCACCCTCCTCCTGCCCCTCCTCCATGTCCCACCACTCACTCTCCGCTACCCCGACTTTGCTTTCTCCTTGCTTGCCGCCGCCCCGCTGCCCTCCGACGTGTGGCGGCCGAATCGGCATCTTCGTGCAGGCACCGCGGCAGGCTTAGGCTGGACCCACGCACCCCTCTTGGGCGGGTCCCCTCCCCCTCCCACCTCCGCCCTCCCTCCTCCTCCCCCCCCCCTCCTCCCCCTCCTCCTCCCCAGCCTCCTCCCCCTTCTCCCCCCGTCCGCTTCTTCCAATCCTTCCTCCCAGTTGTAAGCTTATGCATATAACTCCTCCCTGTCGCTCCCCGAGACGTGTCGGTAGGGCGGGCCAGGCGTTTCGCCTGTGACGTCCTCACCAGTTGCAATGCTTAAGTCCACAAAAGGTGCAAGGGCTTCACGGATGGAGGGTGTGTCGAGTTCAAAATGTGGTTATCGCCTTAGCGCCGCGCGCATTCGTTTTACAAGATTGCCGCATGTTATCGTCTGGAGGGTGGGGTGTTTTCAAAATGTAGGCATCGCCGTAGTGCCGCGCACATTCGTTTGGAAAGTTTGCAAGAACTTCGCAGATGGAGGGCGGGCCACTTTTAAGCTTTTGTTCTTGCCTGAGCGCCGCTCGCATTCCTTTTTCAAAGATCGCGAGAGCTTCACGAATGGAGGGTGGTCCTTTTTCAATGTGTGGCTCTTGCCTTAGCGCCGCGCACAGTCTGTTTCAAAGCTTGAATAGCTTGCGTCCCAGCTGTGGTGTGTTGTCGCGGTTGATTCGCGTTGTTGACGTCCCAGAAATGGCATGCAAGTGCGACTTGGGATTCTTAGGTCGCAAAAGTGACGTTGATTTGCAGCGTTGAAGCAACAGGACTTGGGGTCTGGCACGGTTGACGATATTCAGGTGGTTGTTTTCCCACGGCGTTTTTCTTGCAGTGAACAGAGGTCTTCAGAGGAGTTTATGCAGAGGGAGCTTGGAGGGCTTACTGCAACATCGTTGGTGACTCTTTCGTTTACAATGGTGCTCCTCCTCATCCTCCTCCTTCTCCTCCTCCCCTCCCCCTCCTCGCCAGCCTTGTGCGGCCCCCCGCGCGCTGGACGCGGGCGCTGGACGCCCGTCGTCCTCCGCAGCCAGGCCCGAGCCGCCGCCGCCCCCTCCCCCCGCCCCCCCGCTCCACCCCCCCTCCGCGCGCGCGCGCGCCCTGTCCGCTTCGGGACCCCGCGGGTCGGCCGCGCTCCCATCCTCCTTGCGCGGGAGGGGGGCGGTGATGACGATGATGATGATGATGATGATGATGATGATGATGATGATGATGATGATGATTATGATGATGGTGATGGTGATGGTGATGGTGATGGTGATGGTGATGGTGATGGTGATGGTGATGGTGATGGTGATGGTGATGGTGATGGTGATGGTGGTAATGATGCTGATGATTATGATGATGATGGTCATGCTGATATGGTGATACTGATGATGATGATGATGGTGATGGTGATGGTGATGGTGATGGTGATGGCGATGATGGTTGTGATGGTAGTGATGGTGTTGACTGGGATGACGATGGTGATGATGTCAATGATTATGAGGGCGAGGATGATAACGATGACACTTTTTTTCGGGGAGTGATGATGATGATGATGAAGATGGTGAGGCGGATCATGATTATGATTGCGTTTACGGTGTCGACGACAACAATGATGATGATGGTGGTGACGGTGATGATTCAAACGATGATAAGGATGATGATGACGATGGGTAGTGATGTCGATGATGGGTGATGCTTGTGATGCAGATGATATTGGCGATGGGGGGGAGGCGATGCTGATGGTGGCGACGGTTGTGGTGATGATGGTGCTGATGCGGACGATCGTTGTGGCCGTGGTGATAGAAATGCTGATGATGGTGGTGATAGTGATGATGCTGGTGGTGGTAGTGGTGGTAGTGGTAGTGGGATGGTGGTGATGGCTATGGCGGTGGTGATAATGACGGAGAGGATGATGGGGAGGGGAAAGAGGAGGAGGAGGAGGAGGAGGAGGAGGAGGAGGAGGAGGAGGAGGAGGAGGAGGAGGAGGAGCGTGCCGTGGCCATTTTGCTCAAGTCCGTAGTGGTTCGGTTCAGGACTTGGCCTTTCGGTGTGGGGGAGGCGCGCCCTGGGCAGCGAACCCACGGCCACAGTTGGCTGACCGGGTATAATTTCAGTGAGTTCCTGGAGGAGGACAGAATTCTGGTACCATTTTCGATGGCCAACAAGGGCTAAGTTTTATTGTTTGCCTTCACGCTTCTTGCCGCTATCACTGGAACGGGTGGTCTCACACACGGCGCTGGAAGTGCAGCGGGTACCTGAAGCCCCCGTCATGGCACTATGGCGAAGCAGCACGGGGAGACTGGCATCATGTTCCACCTCAGCCTCTTCGGGCCACGAACAAGGCCAGGCTCAGAGCTGGGGCAGTTCATTGTCTGACAGCGTCCGCCGTCAACCCAGCCTGGGAACCAAGTCCCCGCTCGCGACCTTCACCGAGGACCTCCCCAAGTCCTTGGCCCACCGCCTAGCATCGGAAGCAGCGGCGCGGTGGATGACAACAAAAAATTCGAAGCCTGACGCGGACACCGCAGGCAAGGGAACGACAATCGGACCAGGCATCGAGCAAGAGCAACAAATACACCACGTGGGCGTGCAGGTTCGCAAAGCCAAAGGGACGCCGCACTACGCTGTCAAGCAGGAGACGATTTGCGAGGAGTGGTTGGCGAAAGCCAGAGGAAAAAAGGATAGATGTCAAGCGGCGGCGGACACATAATCACACCGTCAGCGCCTTCTGAAACAGTCGCTCGAGGAGAAGCAGCATGAGGCCGAGGAAATCGTCATCATCAATCAGTCCCGCCTCCCGGTCATCATTGTAGAAGACACTCACTTTCGATGACGGCGATTGCTTCAAGTTGGACGAGCACGGCCGGCCCTGAGAAGGGGAGCACCGGCACCAACAACAAATTGTTTTTGCGTGAATTACGCAAGCTCATCGTTCAAGCGATTGGTCCCCCGGCGAATGCTTGGTGGAGCGGAGGCGCACTGCGGAATGATATCGCACACGCATTGCAGCAAAGATAGGCGCGCGACCGCTGGGGCCCGAGCTGGATGGGAAGTGGCAGCAGCAGCCACACCAGCATTGGACCAACCACCTGGCGAACAAATTCTTATTCCAGCTGCGGCGTCATCTTCATACCCGCGCAATCATTGACAGCCCAGCGCGCGCAAAGGGTAGCCGAGATCGCCAAAAAGGAGGATGTCATGTCGAGAAGTTGCGCGTGGCCAGCCGCGCCACTGTCGCAAATTAAGCAAGATGAGACGCGCGGGCAGGGCGAACCAGCACCGCAAGACCGCAAAAGGTCCGCAGTGCGCGGGCGGGGGTCGCAGAAGCGAGGCGTCTCAGGCTGCGGTCCTTGCCCTCAGCCGCTGGGCCGCGCGCAGCGAGCATTTCCAGGTCGACTGCATGTGCGGCCACGCGCACCACGTGGATAAGAGCACAAGGACCAAGAAAACAAGGACGGTATGCGCAGCCACAGGCAGGCCTCAAAGAAGGTAGATAGGTGTATCTTCTACGCGGCGAACTACACCATGTGTGCAACGGCGCGGAAATGGTCAGCTACGCCAGGTCCAGAAAAAAAGCTCGGCTAGACAGGATGGAAGGGCACGCCCGCCCAGGAACACCTACCGCAAAGACCGGCGCCCCGGGACACGGTGGTGCATCGGTATTGTGTCGCAAGACAATCAATTCCAGAATGCAACATGAACGTTCGATGGGGGTGCGCAGCATTACGGACCGCAGTTCGCAATGGGATGCACGGGCTATCAGAACTCAGGGAATGGAAATCACAATGGTGGCAAGTTATCTCAACGACGGTCAAGGCACGGTGGGGACCAATGACATTATCCTGGCGGGCTTGGCTTGGCACTTGCAAGCGAACTGCAAAGTATGTTTGGCCATTGGGAGTTTGAGCATGCAGCCGCGTGGTCTTTTGTATTCAGGATGACCGTCTCATGTCAAGGGCACCATCATCGCGGCCCCAGGTGCCTTCATCAATGCAGTCGGCAGAGGGCGAACCCATGACTAAGCATGATTAAGGGGTTGTTACAAAGGAGATGGCAGTTTTGATTTCGTTAGAGCAAAACCTAGCAGGGCCACGGTCACCACGCATCGGCGTCAAAGGCGCGGTGGACTTCGGAGAAGAAATCACGCAGGCAAGAATGTTCACGCCCGCAGCTCCAATTCTGCAGCGCGGGCACGGACCTGGCCTACCACGGGGTCGTTCTCAGCTGGCAGACCACGAGATGCTGGCGCCAACTCGCTACTGCGTCTGGAGCGAAGCCACCGGCGCCGCAACCAGCACTGAGCACGCTGGTTTCTTTCCGCAAACATTGAGGTTTTGTCTCGAGCACGTCCAGCAAGGATGGGGCGGGGGGCATCGACGGGGGCACTGTCTGAACGCGAGCGTTTTCCATTGTTTGGCAAGGCGATCCCCCGACATCCCGAGTCTCCCTGGAAGTGCGTTTCCGGGGAGGGTCAAATCTGGGGTCTGGGTTTTTTCCGTCACCGGCAAAAGGGAGAATTGGCCGGGGGAGATGAGCCACATGGAGCCCATGGGCAGGCAGTTGATGGGCGCAGGATCCAGACTCGAGGACCGCCATCGCCAATGTACCTGACGCGGCCCGTCAATCTAGTCGGGCGTTGCTGGCAAAACTGCGCGCGCTGCCCGATGGCCTGGGAGCAGCGCGAGATTCCGAGTCAAAGCCGAGGGGATCTCGGCGACAGCAAATCTCGCAGCCGCGAACGAGAAGAGATCGCGTTTCAGTAGTACCTCAACCCGAGCCCAGCTCGGGGGCCAGCTGGGCCCGCAGGTCCATCATGACATGGGAACAACCAGAAGTCGCGCCGGGGATGGAAGCGGGCCAAGACGGGCTCGAAGTCGCGGGGCCGACCGACGCCGCGAGCGAGAAGGCCCAGCCGCGGGCTAAACTCTGGAACGGTTTTGCGGGCCCCGAGAAGAGGGACATTCCTGAGTGGTCGTGGAAAACAAGATGCAGGACCAGGGGGGGGCTGCTCGACAGACCCTTGCCAGAGCTGGGCCGGGGGAACTTGACGCGGAGCATGAAGCATTTTAAGACGCGCGAGGCGCTGGGTGCTGATCAATGGCACCCTCGAGAGCGGCCGGCGCCTCCAACGGGAGGCAGGCGAAAATCCGAAGTGCATTCTAACGAATAGACGAGCATCTCGCGCGGCCTCAACAAGCGCGGATCAACGCGGCCCCGATGGCCCCGAACCCCCCGCCTGGAGGAGACCGCCCCATAAGGTTGACCCCGGGGCCGCGCAGACTCTGGAGCACCCCTCGCGAACAGCAAGTGACCACCTGGGACCGGGGGGAAAGGCGGGCCATTGGGGCTCGGCAGCCGAAGGGCGCGGCCCTCCAAGGGCAGCTGCGCCCAAACATTGGAAAGCAGAAGCACGCGGGCTACTTGCCACCAACTGGATTCAGTTTCTCTGGGGCGCCGAAAAGTTGCGCGACCTCGCCCTGCCAGAAACGTTGTCAGGGTCGGCTCAGTCGCTGCGGGCTTCACTCGGGCGCGGCGCAGGCGCGGGGCTCCATCGCCGCGGGTCGCATGCAGAGCGCGGCTTTGTCGCGAACGCACCAGCGGGGCATGCTCGACGACGCCCATGGGCGACGTCCGCCTCCAAGAGAAAAGATCGGATGTTGAGTGGATGACTTGGCGCATTTGAGTATTGGGAGCCACGGCGCGGCGTTGGGGCAGGCCGTGATTCTGGGCGCGCCTTCGACAAAAGATCGCGGAGCTGAGTTTTCCAGTCGAAGTGGAGATAGAGGCCAGACAACCAGGCGCGCCCGTCAGCAGCGGCGTCGGGACTCATGGGTTGATCACAGCGAGACAAGCGAAAAAAAGGCATCAAGGGAGGCGAGGCCATCCGGTTTTTAGGTAAGGCTGCAATCGGGCCCAAGAAGCTTGCTAAGACTGGGCAAAAGCCCCAGGTGTCTTCGGGAGCCGCTGTCATGGGCCCTGCGGCCATTGCCTTGAAACAGCTCAGGGCCCAAGTTTCATCGACATGTGGAAGTTTGGTAGCCGGCGGCTGCGCGGCCGCCGCCAGCGGGATAACGGTGGGGAAAGCCAGCCATCCATTTGTCTGGGGCCTCTGGGTCCCCTGCGCGCCTGGCGGGAACGCTTCCCCGGGATGTCACCCTGGCGCGGGGATCTCAACATCGCATGGAAGGAGTCTTTGCAGAAGCTGCAAACAGTGGAGAACCGCTGGCAGCGCGCTCGGGCGCTTTCAGCAGCAGTATATGCCGTTCTGTTCTGCGTGAATTGCCAAATCGCCATGACCATGCCACGCGGAGAAACATCAATTCTGTTGTCCCTGAAGGGCCAGATCTCATGAGATTCGAGTCAGGGCCCTCCTGGAGCAACGCTTTTAGACCCGCGCCAGCAAGCGCTTCGGAGGTTCGGGGGTCGAGTTCGGCTTGCACCTCGCTGTGGATCGGGCCCACCCCAAAAGCTTGCGCTATAAGGATGTAAGTAACTTCGCTGGTGTCCTGGACATGAAGAACCAATGGTCCTGGCGCCCCGCCAGGCGTCGTAATTTCACCAGGTTTTGGAATGCCCCCACAATCCCCGCTGTCTATGACCTCGGCGAAAACTTCGACTTGTGCGAATAAGCGAAGGTAGGCGCGCAATCGCATCCTTGCTATTGGCTTCGCGGACTGGCCCCGGCCCTGTGGGCCATGACCGGGGCTGATCTTCTTTCCCACGCGGAAGAAACCAAGATTCATGGATAAGACCCCAATGCAGGCCGACTCAGGACCCCCCGGATTCAGTCGTAGGATCTGACGGGTCAGGAGGTGAGCGCTCGAGGGGCGCCAGAGTGGAAAGAGTGGGATGGTCGTTCGATCTTTGCGTCGATAAGAAGTTCGCGGCGTTTCTCCGAAGAGGCGCAGCAGGCCCGAGGCAAACAGTCCTCAAGGCCGAGCTTCCAGCAGTAGTCAGAGCTCTACAAAAGACGACAGGAGATGCGACAGTTGTAGCAAACACAAGCAAAGTAATCAAAGGCGCCCGACGAGGGGCCGACGCTGCACGCGTTTCGAAAAGCTGTCTTGTGGATTGAATTGCGGAAGGCCTCGGTGCTTCTATTGCCCCAGAGCGCTGGCGCGCCAACCAAAAGGCGGATGCCCTCGCCGAGCTGGCTGCGCAGGAGGCGCCGCCTCGTTCGCCAAGTTAGGTAAGCGGATAGGCTGGCCTGGAGGGCCCTGCTCATTGGCATCGGCATCGGCATGGCCGAGCCAGCTATGAGCTATGCTTTTCCACGGGACGACCCCAGACGAGCATTTGGTAGCCAGGGCCAAAGTTAACACCGAGGCTCAGGCCGGAGTTCGGGTCACGGCGGCCAGTGGGACCCCCGGTGTCTTGTGAGAAGAAAGGTAACGGTTTTAAATGCATGGCTTGCTTGAGATTTAGTAGCAATGCGGGGTTCGTAGAGTTTTGCCGGACGGATCGCGAGAAGCGCCCCGTCCAGCTACATGGGACCCACCGTGTCGAGAAATGCGTGGGTCTATGGTTTTGTGGGCGGTGCTGCCCGAGCAATGTCAAGCTTCGTCCGCCAAGCTCGACCGTGTGTCCTTGGACTGTCCAAGGAAGGGAAGCACGCGCTAAGCCAGAACGACAAGGGTGAGAAACCCGAAGGATTCAAGCAATGGCCAGACGGACATCGGGCTTGAAGGTGCCGCCACCGCTCCCATCTCCTGACCGCCTGGCCGACCACTGCCCGCTGGGTTCGTTTGCGGCCAGGAGATGAGGTGGCGTCACTTCCGAGCTTATGAGCCGTGCCAGCCTTGTTTCATGTTCGTATTTTGTCAGCTCGCAACCATGATGAGACACCAGCACCAGCCCGCGGGAGCACGGCATGGGGGTTATTCAAGGGTCAGGGGAGAGTAGTTCTCGCTGGCTCGCTCCGTGTAAGGCGAGGGAGGTTAACTTCTTGTGTCCGCCCCAGGTTGTGGCGCAGGACGACGAGCGGATGAGGACGAGTTGGGTAGGAGAGGGACGACCGGGGGAAACAAGGAGCTTGGGAACGGAGGAGTGGAGTAGAGAAGTGATGAGGCATTCGAGTGGGGAGGGGTGGGGTGGGTGGGGGAGGGCAAGGAGGGATAGGGGGAGGAGCGGGGGGAGTCAGGAGGGGTGAGGAAGTTGAGCCTACAGGTGCGAGGAGGTGGAGGGGGCCGGAGGAGATGGAGGGTGAACAGGAAAAGGGCTGGCTGCCGAGGATGATAAGGAGCAACAAAAGCGAGGAAAAGGGGGTGACGAATTTTCAGGGCGAACGGAGGAGGGAGACGAATGAGGCAGAGCCAGGGTCGGAAGCTGGCAACAGCTCTGGAGGAATTGATGGGGGCTTAGGGAAGGAAGTAAGGGAGTGAGCGATGGCAGGAAGGGGGAGGTAGAGATGCAAGATGGGGTACGGTCGGACCGAAGTATAACATCAAGGTCGGTTCAGGGAGGGTATCCTAGTGTTCTTCGTGCTCGTGGGATGTTTTTCCTTGCGGTAATCACACTTCTTTGGATTGTTCGGAGCGTTCTGGCTTGCGGAGGGTCTCGTGTTCTTGAGGGATGTTCTTCTTGCCTTGGCCCGGCGGTAGAGATGCAGGACGGGGTATCGACCGCGTGCCGGCTGGAGCGCGGGAGGGATTGCGGGGCCGCCCTTGTGGAGAGGGATCGGGCTCCGAGCTTCGTGGCCCTGCCGCGGGAGACGTGGCCCGCCGTGCGGCGTCGGCGCGAAGGCGCGCGCTGGTGGTCTGGCAGCGGGCTGAGGGCATCGCTGCGGCATCGCAGAGGTGTGCCGCGGTGGCGTTGTGGTCGCATCGTGGCGGTGCGGGCGGCATCCTGCGGGAGGCCCGGGGGGCGCGGTGGCAGTCACGAAGGAGGGCGGGGTGGGAGCGGGATGAGATCCTCCTCCTCCTCCTCCTCCACCTCCTGCCTTCTCTTCCTCCGCCTTCTTCTCCTCCTCCCTGCTCTATATCATACCTCCTCCTGTCCCCTGCGCGCTCCTCTCTTATTTTTCTTTTCCCGTTCCCATTATCATTGTTCTCATACTCCTTCTTTTGTTTCCCCCCACTCCTCATACCCCTCCTCCTCCTCCTCCTCCTCCTCCTCCTTCTCCTCATCCTTCTCCTCCTCCTCCACCTGCCTCTTCGGCTTCGACGACGGCCTCGACGAGATCAGCCACTACGTCTAATGCCGTCGCGCCCTTCACTGGATTACAGGGCCGCCAGAGTTTGCACACCGAGAGGGTCTACATCGCCTCGGGCTCGGCGCTTCCGCAGACTCTCCGGGGGAGGCGGCTCACGAGTTCTCGCGCCAGACCAGGGTGCGCAACCTCGTCCTTCTCCACTACCTCCACTTGGAGGTCAAACTTTCTGCAACGGCTACGAAAACCCCTACTTCCATATTTGCCCTTCGAAGGGCGTGCCACAAGGCGGCGCTGGACCGCCTCAACGAGCATCGCTGGTCGGCCGAACCGCCGCGCGCCGCCGCGCGCCGCCGCTCCTGCCGACAGACTCTTGAAGGGTACTGGCGCTCCTCCTCGTCCTCTTCCTTTTCCTCTTCCTCCTCCTGCGCCCCCTCCTCTCCTCCTCCCTGCTCAATCCTCCTCCCCCTTCTGTCTCCTCATCGTTCCTCCTCTCCCCTCCTCCTCTTTTTCCCGCCCCTCCCGGCCTCGCCCTAATACCCCTCCTCTTTCCTCATCCCTTTCCCTTATAACAGACTCTTACCTGTCACTCACCCAGGCGGGTCGGTAGGGCGGGCCGGTCGTTTTGTCTGCGCCGCCTTCGCCGGATCTTGCGGCTTGCTAATCTGTAACAGTTTCACGGATTGAAGGCAGGCCGCTTTCAAACTGTGGTTCTCGCCTTGGCGCCGCGTACATTCGTGCCACCTATTTGCAACAGTTTCACAGATGGAGGTCGGCTTTTTAAACATATGGTTGTCGCCTTAGCGCCTCGCGCACTCGTCTCAAAAGTTTGAAACTGCTTCGCGGATGTAGGGCGGTTCATTTTCAAAACGACTCTCGCCTCAGCGCCGCGCACAGGCGTTTCAAAAGTTTGCGAAAGTTTCACGACTGGAAGGCGGCTCGTTTTCAACATGTTGTTCTCGCTGTAGCGTTGCGCACATTCGTCTCAAAAGTTTATGAGGGGCGTGCCGTTTTCGACACGTGGTTCTCGCTTCTGACGCCGCACACATCAGGTCTACCTGTCTGTTAAGTTTCAAGGATTCGGGTGGCCTATGTCTCAGGAGTGGTCGTCTGGCTAGATTTGGGGGTGTCAGGAAGCATGTCATGTTCATTCGTGGTGTTGAAGTCCTGGGGGATGTGTTCTGGCGCGATTTGGGATCGCCAAGGCGCAACAGTCATTCTCACTATGGACGCTGAAGTCATAGCAAATGTGTGCTGGTATGACTGAGGATTCCCAAGCGATTGTTTTCCAATGGTCCAAGTGGGCATTGCCCTCAATGAGATAAACTTTTGTAGGGCCCTGTGAAGAGGGAGCTTGCAGGGAGGGTATCGCAACATCCTTGACGCGTCTTGGTCTTACACTGGTCCTCTTCTTCACGCCCCATCATCCTCGCCCTCCTCTTCCTCGGAAGGAGGGGCTTCCCGACCATCCCTGGGACGCATGAAGAAACACAGGGGATGTGAGGGATGGGGGCTGGCAGGGAGGGCGCGGCGAGCTGGAGGGCCCCTCCCCCCCACCGCACCTCCAGGGGACCAGGGTGCTGGTCCGAAGGGCGCTCCCCCAAGAGGCTCGACGGGGCACCCGGGCGTACTTGAGGTGTCACAGGAGCGGCCTCGGGAAAGCCTCCGGCGAGCAAGAAGCTCACCAGCAGGCCCCCCCCCCCCCCCCAAGAGAGACTTCCCCAGACATCCACCGTCGTGCTCATTTCTCGCCCCCCCCCAGACGCCTGGACATCTCCCTGGGAATTGGCTTCTCATCCTGAGCCGCCTTCTTGGAAGCCCCGGGCCCAGCAGGGGCCCACGAAGGCCGAAAATGCTTGAACTCTTGGTGCCGCGACGCTGCTCCGAGATCTGACACTGCGAGGAACATGCAACACCGCGAGGAATCGCAGCCAGAGTCCAAGACCTCTCTTCCTGCTGCCTGCATCGAGCCGGAGCGAGCTGTGGCGGCCCCGGGGCCCAGGCCCAGCGAGCTCGCACGGTGTGGGAAGCCTGCAGCGCCCAGATCTCAGGGCCCCACCTGCGCACCAGGTCCACGCCGGCCACCTGCTGAGATGTCGTCCAGGCCCGCCGCCAACCGCATGACCCTCCAGACCTACAAGGCGGCCGCCGCCGCGCCTGATGGGGCGGCCATTGGGAGCGCCTTTTCGCGCGCTTCCCGCGAGACCCTCCTGCGCACAGGTCGCAGACCTGCGCCAGGGGTAGCCAGGCAAGGAAGCCCCCCAGTCGAAAAAGCACAAACGGCATATGCACAATTTCTCTCACTGACAGGTCCGTGCGGATTGCTTGGATCGGCGTTGGGCCTCCTGGGTGGTGCCTCCCGCGCCGATCCAAGAAATCCGCGCGAACCTCAGAGAAATTACGTTGATCCCCTTTTTTCGTTGCTCTGGTGAGAGGAGCAGGTCGCACGGATGCTGCGCGCTGTTCTACAGCAGGCATGTCAAATCTTAGGAAACTCCAATCTCAATTGTAAAAGTGCCACTATATCTAAGTCGGGCCTTTCCCTCTACAGGAGGAGTATTCCTATATATATATATATATATATATACACATACATATATATAAATCTAAATCAAACGGGACGATGTCTTTTCAGTGCGTTTGGCTCTGTCTGGATTTGTTTGACTATATTTTGCATGTCGTTCAAAATCCGCCTGTAGGAGGACACGCCCGACTTGACACAATACGTCTTTGAGCAGAATGTCGTACCGCACGAAGGTCCGAGGGCATATTCGTCGGCTGCGCGCCCGCCTTCTCTTGTCACATGCCTCGGTTCACTGCGAGAGTTCGCCGATCGCTGGTCGTCTGATGTGGCATTCTGGGTTCGCCTGGCGACTTTTGACCCGCCTTGCAGGTTTAGCCGCATGATAATGATGACGTTCATTGCACTTCTGGTTTGACCGAGGTGAACGGGGTGTGGAAACGTTGGCCTTCGGACCGACATTACACCCCTGATGATGTCCTCAGCCGCATTTTCCCCAAGCAGTGCTTGCACTTAGGGGTTCTTGCTTGTGTTCTAAGGAACTGGGCTCGACCTTCAGGTCCGCCGCCTTATTGCCGCCTCGCCGCCCCGTCGCCGCCTTGCCACCGCTCATCATCGGAGCTCGTTTGTCGGGTCCGCCGCCTTTCTGCCGCCGTCGCCGCCTTGCCGCCGCCCGTCGTCTGGGCGCGTTTCTCGGATCCGCCACCTTGTTGCCGCCGTCGCTGCCCCGTCGCCGCCTCGTCGCCGCAACAAGGACTGCACCGCATAGATTGCAGCACACATATTGCACCACATAGACTGCACAACATAGGCTGCACAACGCATACTGCACAACACGCATTGCTCCACATATTTTGCCCTCCATAGGTTCCACAACAGACGTCGCGCACAGTACAGGCTGCACAACACGTATTGCACCACGTTCGTTGCACCACATAGTCTTTCTTTCACAGCGAAAAATGCACTTGATCCCCTTTTCCCAGCATCCCTGGACTTAATGGCCCCACTTCTCGTATTGCGATGTACCTATGATCCTCCTTTCATCCATCCCAAATCTGAACGCAGATCATTCCAGCCAAACCTGTATGGCCCCCCTCCATCCCTTGCAAAGGATACTATGCGCGCGCCCGTTTACCAAAACTCGTCAGTTGTCAAGAACCTTTTGCGAAAGACAAACGAAGTGCACGCGCGCGTCGTCGTCGCGCGCATTCCGAAATCTCTCGAAAGTCATAGGTTTCGTAGGGATTTCACAGCCGAGTGTCTTGGCAACACATAAACACATAGGCTTTTGCAACATCAGTTTTCAAAACAAGCCTGCGCTCGCGGTCTTGCGACTTCTCAAGAAAACCATCTGCTTTCAACATGTTCGCTCAATTCTGCCAACCAGGCCCCCCGCGCCGCGTGTCGAAATCACTCGAACGCCCTTGTGTGCGTGCTGGGGGGTGCACGATCCGTATCAAATAACTCCACGCGGGCCACTTTCGCGCGTCGTTTGCGCGCGCATGTCGAACCCCGATCCAATCCTTCATCACCGACGCGAGGACGCCGCCATCGTCGTCTGCGTGATCAGCATCGGCGCCGTCATTGGCCGTGCGATTTCCGTTTTCACCGTCGTCACCAGCATCGCTATTATCATCATCGCGTCTACCCTTGTCGACGTGGCATGATACCACGCCCGCCCAAAGCGCCGACGCGCAGTGAAGTGCCCGCCGGGAAGTGCCCAGCGGTCAGCGCCACTGCGGACGCGTCGGTCGCCCCAAACTGGCTGGCAGCTGCGCGCGCGAGCATGCGCGGTAGCGTGGCCGCGGCGATGCGCCAGCCAGCCAGCGCCGAGCTGTCATCGCACTGGCCGCCTCATAGGTTCTGCAAACAAAATTGCGGGTGGGTTGGTGGGACGATTGCGCGAGCAGTGGAGTTGACAGCCTCAAATTCGGCAGGGCGAAAGGCACCACATAGATTCCACAACAAAGATTGCGCCACATAGATAGCACACTATAGAATGCATAACATGTATTGAATCGCTTCGCTCATTCCGCCAGCCCATACAATGCTGCATCGCTGGCGTTTGCCCGCGTATTCGTTGCCCTTGCGGCGTTGAGGCTGGAGGCGCCAGGCTTGTTCTCCTGCTGATGCTGCTCCACCTCCTCCTCGTCCTCCTGCTCCCCCTCTCCCTCCCCCCCTCGCCCTCCTGCTCCTCCTCCTCCTCCTCCTCCTTCTCCTCCTGCTCGTCCTCCTGCTCCCCCTCCTTATCCTCTGCCTCCTCCTCCTCCTCCTCCTCCTTCTCCTTTTCCACCTCCCCATCCTCCTCGCTTCATTTTCCGATGCGAATTCCTATCTTTCTGCTCGACCTCCCGCTCTTTGGGTCATCGTGCTGAGTCCAGGGCATGTTCGTGTGGAGGTATCCGGGCTGATGTGTTCGAAGCGTGATGCTCGACGAAAACATGGACGGTAGACCTTCGTGTCGGCCGCTCCCGCCACCGTCTCTAAATTGTGGGTCAGACTCCTCGTGGGGGCTTGTTTGGGTCTCCTCGGAGGGCTGTCGGGGGTCCCTGGGAAGCACTTTCGGGCCCTCTTCAGAGCGTCCTGGGAGCATCTTGGGGGCCTCTTGGGACTCTATGGGGGCCTCTTGGGGGCCTCTTGGGGCTCTATGGGGACCTCTTGAGGTGGGTCCTGTCTTCGGGCTGGGGGCTCAAAATGTCCGTTCGGGATCCCCTTCTGGTCCCTGTCTTGAGGCAGTCCTGGAGCCTTTTTGCCAAAAAGGCTCCAGGACCGTTTTGGAAGCCTCTTGGGCCGTCTTGGTGCTCTCGTTGGCTGTCTTAAGGCCTTCTTGGGGGCCTCTCGAGCCGTCTTGGGGTGATCTTAGGGTTGGGCCGTCTTGAAGCGTCGGGAAGCCGAAACGACGAGAACGCCAATCAAAAACCGAAGGACAATGTATGACGGTTGCCTCTTGGTGCTGGAGGCCTGTTGGGTTGTATGCGGTCATTTTGTATGTTTTGGATGGTTTCGAGGCGTCTCGGAGCACTATTCGCCCTCTTTGGGGCCCCTTGGGGGTCCCTTGGCTCTTCTCGGGGCTGTTTTGGGAACCGCGAGAGCAGCGTCCAGGAGCAAAACCATTTTGATCGGACCTTGCTGGAGATCGGACGAGGTACTTTTCGCCCGGCGCGCGAACTTTAAATCTTCTAACCTGTCACCGGAGATCTTAGTACGCGTCTGGCCCGCGAGGCCCGCGAAGCGCACCACGTAATTTGCGCGACATCTGTTGTACCAGTTATATTGCACTACGTAGATTGCATTCCACTGGTTGCGCCACACAGAGCGCGCAACTTGTATTGCATAGTTTATGTAGCACATCGTAGATTCTCCTGTCTACAAAAGACAGGTTCTACCACCCTCCCCCGGACTGTATCACTTTTTCGCATTGCAATTTACATGCGATTATGACCCAATGTCCATCCGACTTGTGGATTCATGTTATCCCGGTCAGGCCGGGATCACCCCCTTCGCCATCCTTTGCAACAAAATATGCGCGCGCTCGTTTATTAGAAATCTTAACAATTCAAGTATATTTTCCTTTGCAAACAAATTGCGCGAGCAGTGGAGTGGACAACTCGCTGCGAACAGAGATTCTTTTTTATTTCTAAAAGGGGAAGAGGTTTTACCACCGTCCCCCCCCGGGGTTCAAGACACCCCTTTTCGTATGGCAATTTACACATGGTTTTGCCCCATCGTCCATCCTGAGTTTGACTCTACACCATCCCAGGGGGGCAATATCGCCCCACCACGTCATCCGACGCAAAAAATATTATGCGCGCGCACTCGTTTATCAAAAATCATAAATTGTCAAGAGTCCCTGGCAACAAATGGAACGAAATGATCACGAGCGCGTCTTCGCCCGCGTATGCCGAAATCAGTCAAAGACCTTCGGTGTCGGAAGGAGTTCAGAATCGAGTGTCCGAAAAACATGCAAAAAGTTCATGGTTTCGCAACACGGATTTTCAAAACAAAAAACTTGCGCGTACCTTCTTGCGAGTTCTTAAGAACATGATTGGTTTTCAACATGTCAAGAACATTTTACCAAACGGGCTTCGCGCGCGCATGTCGAAATCGCTCGGACGCCCTTGCGCGCGTGCCGTCGCGAGAATCCTGTGCAATAAACTAGGCGAAGTGCACGCGCGCGCGCGCCGTCGCGCGCGCATGCCGAAATCGTTCAAAAGCCTCTGGTTTCGGAAGAAGTTCAGAATCGAGTGTCCAGAAAACATACAACACACACACACGGTTTCGCAACACGGGTTTTCAACAAAAACGTGCGCGCGTTCTTCCGGATTCTTAAGACAACCGCGCGTTGTTGCCATTTTTTTCGCAAAATCCTACCACACCGGCTTCGCACGCGCATGTCGACATCGTTCGGACGCCCTTGCGCGCGTGCGGGGATAGCACGATCCGTGTTAACTAATTCCATGCGAGCCACTTTCGCGCGTCTGCCGTGCGCGCATTTCGAATTCCTTTCAACACCCTCATCACCGACGCGAAGACGCCGTCATCGTGGTCGGCGTGATCAGCATCGGCGCCGTCACTGGCTGCCCCGTCGTCTTTGCCAACATCGCCACCATCATCGCTAGTATCATCATCGTGTCTACACTTGTCGACGTGGCCATGATACCTTCCCCGCCCAAGTCGCCGACTCGCACTGAAGTGCTTGCTGGGATGTGCGAGCGGTCAGCGCCACCGAGTTCGCGTCGGTCGCGCCAAACTACCTGGCCGCTGCGCGCGCGCATCATGCGCGGGCTAGCGCGGCCGCAGAGACGCACCAGCCAGCGCCAAACACTCATTGCAATCGCCGCTGCAACTTGGTTTGCAAGCCAAGTTGCGGGTAGGTGGGGGGGATGTTTGCGCGAGCAGCGGAGTGGACAACTCATTGCGAACAGAAATTAATTTCCATTTTTCAAAAGGAAACAGGTTCTACCACCATCCCCCCCCGGGGTTAAATACACCCTTCTCCGTTTTGCAATTTACATATGATTTTGTTCCATCGTCCATCTTAATATATATTTACATCGCCCCCCCTCCCGTCACCCTATGCAACAAATGCTATCCGCGCGCATTTGTTTATCAACAATCATAAGTTGCCAAGAATCCCGTGTCAAGAACAAGACGAAGTGCACAAGGGCACGTCGTCGCGCGCATGCCGGAATCGTCAACCAAACCTTTGATTTCGGAAGGAGTTCAGAATCGAGTGTCCCAAACACATACAAAAATGGCACGTTTTCGCAACACGGATTTTCAAAAAAAAGTGCGCTTGCGTTCTTGCGAATTCTTAAGAAAACCTGTCGTTTTTCAACATGTACACGCAATGTTACCAAACAGAATTTTTGCGCGCATGCCGAAATCGTTCGGGCGCCCTTGCGCGCGTGCCGTCGCGAGAGTCCCTTGCAACAAGTGGAACGAAGTGCACACGCGCGCGTCGTCGCGCGCGCATGCCGGAATCCTTCAAAAACTTTCGGTTTCGGACGGAATTCAAAATCGACCGTCCAAACAACATATGAAAACACATGGCTTCGCAACACGGGTTTTCAAAGCAACGTGCGCGCGTTCGGGCGAATTCTTAAGAACACGACGCGTGTTTTTTTTTTTTTTCTCCTCTTTTTTCCCCACATCCTAAGTGGGGTTCTTGTTTTCTCTGCACACCCTCCGCGCAGGATCTCTCGTCCTCCTCCCTCTCCTCTGCTCCTCTTTGCTTCCTCCTCCGCATCATCATCACCATCACCATCACTCCCCACTCATCATCATCATCATCATCATCATCATCACCATCAGCATCACCATCACCATCGCACGATCACGCACCATCATCGGCATCGAACGATCATCATCATCATCATCATCATCATCATCATCATCATCACTATCATCATCACTACTCGCTGACTCACCATTTCGTCCCCATCCTCATCACCACCATTTACCATCAGAATCGCACGATCACTCACCATCAGCACTCATCATCACCACCATCATCATCATCACGTCGTCATCATCACCACCACCACCATCATCATCATCATCATCATCATCATCATCATCATCATCATCATCATCATCATCATCATCATCATCATCATCATCATCATATCATCATCAAACACCGTCGTCATCATCCCATCACCATCATCCACCAAGAGGGAGCCTCGTCTGTGAGTGAATTGTGAGGAAGTCTCAGGCGGGAGCCCCCTCCCTATGGGGCCCGCAGATCATGTTACTAATCCGAGCGGGTCATCGGATTCCTGTAACTGTCGTCACTTTTGGGCTCCTCAGGTCTGAATTTGGAGGAAGTATCAAGCGGGAGCCTCGTCTGTGAGTGAATTGCGAGGACGTCTCAGGCGGGAGCCCCCTCCCTATGGGGCCCGCAGATCATGTTACTAATCCGAGCGGGTCATCGGATTCCTGTAACTGTCGTCACTTTTGGGCTCCTCAGGTTTGAATTCGGAGGAAGTATCAGGCGGGAGCCTCGTTTTTCAGTGAATTGCGAGCAAATCTCAGGCGGGAGTCTCCTCCTTATGGGGCCCGCAGATCATGTTATTAATCCAAGCGGGTCATCGGATTCCTGTAACTGTCGTCACTTTTGGGCTCCTCAGGTCTTAATTTGGAGGAAGTATCAAGCGGGAGCCTCGTCTGTGAGTGAATTGTAAGGAAGTCTCAGGCGGGAGCCCCCTCCTTATGGGGCCCGCAGATCATGTTATTAATCCGAGCGGGTCATCGGATTCTTGTAATTGTCGTCACTTTGGGGCTCTTCAGGTTTGAATTTGGACGAAGTATCAAGCGGGGGCCTCGTTTCTGAGTGAATTGTGTGGAAGTCTCAGGCGGGAGCCCCCTGATTATGGGGCTTGCAGCTCATGTTATTAATCCGAGCGGGTCATCGGATTCTTGTAATTGTCGTCACTTTTGGGATCCTCAGGTTTGAATTTGGAGGAAGTATCAAGCGGGAACCTCGTCTGTGAGTGAATTGTGAGGAAGTCTCAAGCGGGAGCCCCCTCCCTATGGGGCCCGCAGATTATGTTATTAATCCAAGCGGGTCATCGGATTCTTGTAACCGTCGTCACTTTTGGGCTCCTCAGGTCTGAATTTGGAGGAAGTATCAGGCGGGAGCTTCGTTTGTCAGTGAATTGCGAGCAAGTCTCAGGCGGGAGCCCCCTCCCTATGGGGCCCGCAGATCATGTTACTAATCCGAGCGGGTCATCGGATTCTTGTAACTGTCGTCACTTTTGGGCTCCTCAGGTTTGAATTTGGAAGAAGTATCAAGCGGGACCCTCGTCTGTGAGTGAATTGTGAGGACGTGTCAGGCGGGAGCCTTCCTATGGGTCCCGCAGCTCACGTGGTTCCTCCGGGTCATCCTCCGGCGCGCGCTTCCTCTGGGTCGTCCTCCGGCGCGTATCGGCTGGGACGCACGTCGTGCGCTTCCTCTGGGTCGTGTTCCGCACGAGGACGAGGAGGAGGAGGATTGCCAGGAAAAGGAGGAGGGATGATGCAGGACGAGACAGGAAAGCAGGAAGAGGAAGAGGCTGAGGGGAGGAAGGACGAGGAGGAAAAGGAGGAGGAGGAATGCCCGAGGAGGCCCCAGTAGGTCCCGGAAGGCCCAGAAGGCTCCAGGAGGCCCCAAGAGGCCCCAGGAGGCCCCAGGAGGGGGCAGGAGGCCTAAGGAGGAGGCAGGAGGAGGAGGAGGAGGAGGAGGAGGAGGGGGGGGGAGGAGGGGGGAGGAATATGGAAACGAGGAGGAGGAGGAGGAGGAGGAGGAGGAAGCGGATGAGGGAGAGGGAGAGGAGGAGGACAGGGGATGAGGAGGAGGAGGAGGAGGAGGAGAAGGGAGAGGGAGAGCAGGAGGAGGAGGCAGGAGGCAGGAGGGGCAGGGGGAATGGGGGGGAGGAAGCATAACGAGGGGGAGGGGGAGGAGGTGGAGGAGGCAAGAAGAGGAGGAAGAGGCAGGAGGCAGGAGGAGGAGCAGACAGGAGGAGAACGAGGAGGCAAGAGTAGGTGGGAGAAGGGAAGGGGCAGGAGGATACCCCCATGCAAGCTTAAGAGATTCTCATGTGGGGTCCTTCCGTCGGAGTATTTTCCCAAATTTTCCATGACATGCTACCAGGCGGGCTTCGCGCGCGCGCATGACGAAATCGTTCGAACGCCCTTGCGCGCGTGCGGGGATAGCACGATCCGTGTCGAATAATACCATGCGGGCCACTCTCGCGCGTCTGCCGCGCGCGCATGTCGATTTCATTCCAACACCGTCATCACCGACGCGAAAACGCCGTCATCGTGGTCGGCGTGATCAGCATCGGCGCCGTCAGTGGCTGCCCCGTCGTCGCTGCCAACATCGCCACCAACATCGCTAGTATCATCGTCATCATCGTGTCTACACTTGCCGACGTTACCATGATACCTTCCCCGTCCAAGTCGCCGGCTCGCACTGAAGTGCCCGCTTGGATGTGCGAGCGGTCAGCGCCACCGAGTTCGCGTCGGTCGCGCCAAACTACCTGGCCGTTGCGCGCTCGAGCATCCGCGGGCTTGCGCGGCCGCAGAGATGCACAGTCAACACTCAGCCCTCATCGCAATCGCTCCCGCATGGGTTTTGCAAACCAAGTTGCGGGTGGGTGGGTGGGTCGATTGCGCGAACAGTGGGGCTGACAACCTCAAGTTCGGCAAGTGCGTCTCACACCATATATTTCACCACGTAGGTTGCACCTCATCGATTGCTTAACGTAGATGGCACCACATGTTGTATGACACATACTGCACCACATTCACTGCAGTTATGTCTACATATACACATGTACACGCGTACCTACATGCCGTGTACCACATGGGTTGCAACACCTGCGTTGTTAGAGACACATTGTTTGGTGCCCGCGCGGGTTAACATGTCTATAGGGTGCCGTTTTTTCGTAGTGGTCGGAGGACACTGAAGCGCCTCTCGCGGCCCTTAAAGCCAGGACCTCCAGCGTTCTACGAAAGGGATCGAGCGAATGATGAAAAGGAGGACGACGATGGCGACGAAGGGGAGGGGGAGACACGTGATCGGAAGACGGACAGGTTGCGTGATCATGGCATCCGCCATGTCGTGGGCCTTCCCGATGATACTCCGAGTTTCTTAATACGCGTCGCGGGGCGTCACCCCCGCCGACAGCCCCACATCGACACCCGTCGCGGGCAGCCGCCGCGCGCCGAAGGCGCTCCGACCCCCGTCGCGGCGCGACGACAAGGCGAGGTTGACCCCCGTCGGGGGGGTACCCCCCACGCTTACTAAGAAACCCCGAGTACCCTCCCTCGGGGACGCCAGCCGGGGAAAGTCGGCGCGGGGGGGCATTCGACCCCAGTCGTCCATTTGTCTCCGATCTTGGGACCTGGGTGCCCCACTCTGCCCAGGAGCCTGCGGAAGAGCCCTCAGGACCCTCGTGTTAAGTCGGGCGTATCACTCTACAGGAGGAGCATTCCAAAATAGGCAAAACATAGTCTGGGGACGATGTTGAGATTTCTTTTATATGTTTGAGCATTTCTTGTTTGTTTGTTTTCCCTCCACAATCCCCCTGTAGGAGGACACGCCCGACCTGAGCCTAGAGCCGATCGATCGGCGATCACGCACAGATCTGGAGTGGCATTCGGCCAATTCTTCCACTGCGCTCGGGGTTCTGGTGGCGGTCTCGGGCGTCTTCTTGGGGCGGAGCGCTCGGATTGTCGGCTCGGGCTCCGTCCATGGGGCCCCCCCTTTGGGGCCTTGGCGCTCTCCTGGGCCGTCTTGGGGTCTCCTTTGGGACCTCTTGGGGCGGAGCGCTCGGATTGTCGGTTCGGGTTCAGTCAATGGGGCCCCCCTTTGGGGCCCTGGCGCTCTCTTGGGCCGTCTTGGGGTCTTCTTGGGGGCCGTCTTCGGGCCTCTTGGGGGCCTCCTCGGCCAGCCTGCGGTCCTGGGGGCCTTTAGGGTCTTAGTGGAGCACCGGGAGCCCAAACAGGCGAGAGCCCGAAACGCTTGGCAAGGACATGTCCGGATTCGGGCATCTACCGTTACGTCGGGCATGTCCCTCTACAGGAGGACTATTCAAGAACAGTCCAAACATAGTCTGGGGACGATGTTTTGACTATTTGTGGCTATTTCTGAATATTTGAGTTCGACAAGTTCGCACTGTTCGTCCAAAATCCGCCTGTCGGAGGGCGCGCCCGACCCAAATCTGTTGGCCTTTTGGAAGTGCTGTTGGAGCCATCTTGCGGTGTCCTGGAGGCGTCGCGGGCCGTGTCGGTGCCCATGCTGGGCGCGTCTCGAGGCGATCTCCCTCCACAACTCGGAGCCATCTCGGGCCGTCTCGGGGGCCTCTCGGGGCCTGCCCTTGTGGAAGTCGATCAATGGAGAGGAAGCATGCCGCCAAATAATTTCCAGATGTCTAAAACACGTTTCAAACATGCCTTAAACATGTGCAACACATATTTCAAATAGTGTTAGAAACTGTTTCAAACGCGTTAAACGCGTCTTTCATTCCAGGATCGGATTGTCAGAGTGTCCATTGTCGTGGCATCCGCACGCCTGCCTGGCCCGTCTTGGGGCCCTCCTGGCTCCGAGCAGCATCGTGCGGGCACGTGCGGGGAGCCGCCGAAGAGCAGCCGCCGAAGGCACGCGACGCTCCAGGGGGGTCAGACTATGGATCGTAGGCCACGGGCCCCCGTGTAGTGTTCCTACACGCCCAGGGCTGGGGACGACGAGTTCCAGGAGAATCGAGGGCACGCCAGCTCGTGCCTCAGAGCACGGTGGCGACTCTACACATACACATATGCAGCCATGCGACTGCAGTGGTTCTCTGCGACCTGCACATTGGCCAGTCAAGTTTCGCGCACAGGCAGGACGGTCCATCTGTCCATCTGCACACCTACATCTATTCACACTCACCTATGCATGTGCGCCGTCTTTGGCCCTGTTGGACCCGTCTTGGGGGCCTCTTGGAACCCTCTGTTACAGTATTGGCGCTCTTTGGCCTTTTCGCCAAAGGGCCCAACACGTAGCGTGGGGAGCCCCAGGAAGTCTGGCAATGGATCTGAGGACATTCCCGCGCCAGTGCCTGCCGACGGCACGCTGGCGGACAAGAGCACGACTGCCTCCTGGGACAGTCTCTCGTGGCGCCCAGCCCGCCTCAGCCCAAAGGCATGGGACCAACAAGTCCTGTGCCCGAGCTCTTGCCCGCACGCGTGCCCGAGACTGGGACCGAACGCATCGTGCGACCGGACTTGCAACCGACATCTCGAGAATCGCAATGGCGTCGAACCCAGACGTCCGATGCCACGCCAGCGCGTCCGGAGAGACCCGGGCGCCGCTTTCGGCCACGCTCGGGCAGTTCTTGTTCGGGCAGAGGTCCGGCCACGACACACACACCCCCCGGTACGGAGACGAGGCTGCGTGAACGGGCTGATGCTCCCTCCCTGGGCCAGTCTTCCCTATTCGGGGCGAGCGAGGGGGGGAAGCGAGAAGGAGAAGGCCTTCTCAGAAGGCGGCGGGGTTTCTTAGAGGCCCTCGCGCCTTCTGAGAGGATTCCTGTGCCTTCGGGGAAGGCTCAGAGAACTTCTCGGAAGGCCGGGGGACTTCCAAACCTTCTCAGAAGCCCTTCTTCTTCTTGCTCCCCGCTCGCTCGCTCGCCGCCGCCCCTTCTCTGCGTGCTGCCTGTGGGCTCTGGGGCGACTTCACCGCCCGCGCCAGAGGTCCCGCTGTCACCAGCCTGAAGCAGACCCCTGTCCCTGTGATCGGCATCCTCCTCTTTCGATGCCGATCTTACGGAGTCCCAGATCTCCGGAGGGCGCATCCCTCGGACTGTCGTCACCTCTGCGCTTGTCGACCTCAGGGGGGGGGATCAGCTCCAGGCTGGTTGCGCTGCCCCTCCCTGCGCAGGGTCGACTGGGCGGCGCCTCCAAGGGCTTCAAGCTGCTGAAGAAGAAGCGCGACGCCATGAAGGCGCGCCACCGCAGCGGGCCCCAGACGTTGGGAGCGGGCCGCATCGCCTCCCCCCGCGGAGCGCCCCAGGGGCGCCGCCAGAAGCGGCGCCAGGGTGCTGAGACCGGCCCGGGCTACCCCAGGGGTGTCCCGTGGAGGCCGGCTGGGCCCGCTCGGGGGGGGGGCTGTGGAAGCCAGGTGGGGCTACCTGGGGGGGCTCTCTGTGTGCAGCCTGAAGGCCTAGTATCCCCCGCCGCTTAGGCTCGTCGTGGTCTCGCAGAGAAGGTGGTTGCTTCGCCTACTCCCAACTCAGAGAAGTCAGAGAAGTAGCGGAGCCATATTCGCAGACGGTTAAATCCGATCGCACTGAGTACCTCTCACGGATCGAAAATGGGAAGTGGCCGAAGCGGCTCGGTAAAGTTGAGATGATGGGCCGCTCGTCCGAATTGTGCGCGACCGCTGCGTGGGGTTGCTCGCAAATCGAGCCCCTCCTCCTCCTCTTTTTTTTGTTGTTTCTCTCTCTCTCTCTCTCTCTTTCTCTATCTCTCTCCGGCTCCTGCTCCTCTCCTGCTCCTGCTGCTGCCCCTCCCTTCTCTCTTTCTCTCCTCCTCCCCTCCTCCTCTCCTCCTCCCCTCCTCCCCTCCTCTCCTCCTCCCCTCCTGCTCCTGATCCTCCTCTTCCTCCTCTTCCTCCCTCCACCTCCTTCTCCTCCTGCTCGTCCTCCTGCTCCTCCTCCTCCTCCTCCTCCCCCTCCTCCTCCTCCTCCTCCACCTCCTCCTCCCCTCCTTATCTCGCTCTATCTCTCTCTCTCTCTTTCCCTCTCCTGCTCCTGCTGCTCCTACTCGTACCTCTCCTTTCTCCTCCTCCCCCCCCATCCCCTACGTATCGGCCTCCGGACGGGGCTCTCGGGTCCGAGTGGGCGCGGGGCGGCGGGGGCGCTCCATACGTGTTTTTGTTGTTCTTACCCCTCCTCCCCCTCCTCCTCCCCCTCCTCCTCCTCCTCCTCCACCTCCTCCTCCTCCTCCTCCTCCTCCCTCAAGCAATCTGGGCTGGAGCACCAAGTCCCTCGCCCCCGCGCGCAGGGCACGTGTTTCGGCCTCTCCTGCACTTCCACGCAGTGCTTGGGGGATTTCGTCTCCTGCTGAGCCCACAGCAGGCGGCGTCAACGAAGACAGGAGAAACTTTCCCGATGGTAGTTGCATCCAGATATCCATGGAGCAAGTGCATCCATTGCAAGACTTGCGAGTACAATGCCAAGTTGACGGCGAATAACAAGAAGTGCACGTCCTGTGGCAAGCAGGTGAAGCTCTATGACCCGTCCCAGCAGAGGCAGAGAAGCTCATCAGTGGACAGGCGAGTTTCTTTCGACGGCGACGTGTTTCTCATCGACGAGAGCGACCAGGCCACACCAGGCCAGGGCACGCGCCACCGCAGCCCAGGCCGTCGGCGGCCCAAGGATCTGGCAGTCAAAAACCTCGACGGGCTGCTGGCCAAGGCCGCTGAGTACACGGACGACCCAGCGATGAAGGCCATCCTGGCCGAGCAGAGGTCCAAGCTGAAGGACCAGGCGGCGGCAGCCAGCGTCTCGGCTGTGGACTCGCTGAAGCGCGCCGACGGCGCCTGGAAGCAGGCAAGTCATCGGCATGAGCAGCTTGTGAGCCAGGTGCTTCGTCTCAGGCGCCAGCTCCAGAGTGCCGAGACCAAGGAGCAGGAGGCTGCTTTGGCTCTCGCCAAGGCAGAGGCTGACAAAAGGAGTGCGACACGTGCCCTTGCCCAAGCTGAGGGTGTCAGGTCTGCTGAGGAGACGGCAGCGGACCAGTCAGGCAAGGGCGTGCATTTCAGTGTCCACATGAACCCAGAGGTCTTCGACACGTTCGAGGACTGGGAGCGCGAGGAGTCCGACAAGATCGCCCTCCGCAACCTGAAGAAGGAGTTGCAGACCATGCAGGAGTCTTTCGCCGCGAAGGACTCCGAGCTCCAGGCTTTCATGGCCAAGCTGGACTCGGTCAAGAAGGACGTGGAGGAGCGCATGGGCAAGAAGAGGAAGACGAAGGAGGGCCAGGATGCGGTCACTCCGACCAAGGAGGCGGCAACGACGGCGGCAGGGCCTGCGGCGAATGCGGCTGCGGGAACCGACCAGACCGACGAGCCGACCTCGGAGGAGCTCAAGAAGGAGGCTGCGAGGCTCTCTCAGGCCAAGTTCGAGGCGGCCAAGAGAGCGCAGGCCGCGGCAGACATCAAGGCCAAGGGCGACGGCAAGGGCGCGGGCGGCGGCGAGCCTGCGGCGACCACGCCCACGGCCGACCAGCCTGGCAGCCCAGAGGCTGGCAGCAATGAGTGACTATCGACGGCGGAGTCCAGCAGTGCCAGCGCCACTGCGGGCTCGGACGCCATCCCCGTTGCGCGTACAACCAGTACATCATCGGCCACAACAAGCGGAGGAGAGGCCACGACTGTTCCTGAGGGCGTGAGCAGTACGGCACCTCCTTTTTCATTTCCAGGGGACAGTGGTATGAGTGCGCAGCAGCAGTCAGAGGCCACTGTGAAGATATTTTCAGCAACGTAACGTGTATGGGCGACAAGGCCTGGGGGCGCTTGACAGAGCTCAGCGACACGCACGATTACTTAGGCGTCTGTGAGACGCATGTCAGCAAGAGAGATATGCGCAAGTGGATTGGCAAAGCTAGGAGTTCTTCCATGCGCCTGCTCCACAGCGGCGACCTTCCCCACCCTTCGGCGTACTGGATGGGACGATGCTGCCCCGCACCTTTGGCGCGACGATCACGGGGTTCACCGCCATCTGCTGCCGGTGGCGCCTGCTGACATGAAGGGCTTCCTGGAGGCAGGCATCGAGAGGTGGACGATGCAGAAGCTGCTGGGTGCCATCCCCGACGTCGAGGATCCGACCACCGACGTCTGGGAGCCGGCCCTCGGGAACGGCATGAGCGAGCTCCCGCCCAAGCAGCTCGGCGCTCCGAGGGCCCTCTGGGCGGACCGTTCCCCGACGGCGGCTGGGCTCGCCGCTTGGGGGCGCCAGGTCGAGCCTGGCTGCGCCGCGTGCTCGGCGCCAGACGGCTCGTGCGGCCACCTCTGGTGCGACTGCGAAGCCCCCCTCGCCCCCGATGAGGGAGAGAGCTCGAGCTGGATGCGGATGTGTTGCCGGAGAGAGAGTTCTTCCTCATCGGAACGCGCTCCGCGCTGCTGCACGGCCCCAGGGCTGCCCCGAACACAACGCCATGTAGTTATCATGCGCCCTGCCTGCGCTGTCTTGTTGGCATCCCTCGACCACCAGGGATCCCTGAGGTTTGGGGGCGGGGCGGCGTGGGGGGCGCGTGGGGCCCCGTCGTCTGCGGCGATGGGAGCGCCCAGGGATCTTCGGTGCCAGGGGTGCGCAGGGCTGGTGGGGCCCTCGCCGAAATTGGCACGAACAGATTCCCTGTGAGAGCCCCATGTGGGGATCTGGTCGGGCCCCTTCGAACAGGTGGTCGTGCCCGGCGCACGGCGGCGCTCCAGGTGTTCTGTGCCAATCCCAACGTTTTCAGCTTGTTGCAGCCGACCCACTGCCCCTGGTGCGTGAGGGGCAGAGTTGGGATCCCGAGTTGGCTCGGGGCATACAACAGTATGCTGGGGTCTGGATGCCTATCTTCGCTCACTGCGAACGGCGATCCGCCGATGACCCCCCCTGTTCGGTTGGACCCCCGCTCGCCTCTCCGTTGAGCGAGCATTTGAGCGGGGATGCGACCTCGTTGCGTGGGTAGGTAACGACTGGGCCGATTACTTCGCCAAATTAGCCTCCCGCCGGGTCCTGTTCCCCCAGAGGTTTTGTAAGGTCATCGATGCCGAGTTGCAGTTCCATGCAATAGCTCTCCAGTATGTGTCGCGGGCGGCCGCTACGCTGGGACGGCTGGGATGGTGAACGTACATCCCTCCTCCTCCGCTGGCCACTGAGCCGCCTGCTGCAATCCAGCTTTCGATCCACGAGCACGGTTTCATATTGGATTCGCGTTCGGGGGGGGGGGGTCGATGTAAGTTGCGCTTCGTCGGAGCTCGCTCGGCGAGCACGCTCGCACACCTTTGCAACGGCAGCCAGAAGGTGTGCAGGCGTAGCTCGCTCTCGGCCTGGAAGGCTGAGGAATGGCTCCGCGCCGCGGGGCCTCACGCCCATGCCCCGCATGCCGAGGCGGCCGGGGTGGCGCTCGCAGCGGCTGATGCTGCTGCTTCCTCCTCTTTCGCCCCCCTCCGAGCCTCCTGCTGCGGTTGCTGCGGATCCCCCTGCCCCCCCGCCTCCTGCTCTGGGGTTGGGGGCCACGGGGCTTCAGGAGTTTAGCGACCGCGGCCGCGCGATGGCGCAGATCGGTCGCGCGTGCATTTGCACCGTTTGTTCTGGCTTCCTGGTGTTGCCCCGCGGGGTCCCGAGGTCCCTCCTGGCGTCCTGTCTGGGGCCCTCGGCGGTTCCGTCCACCCGGGCCAGGCAGAAAAGGAAGCTGGCCAGAGCCCTGGCGGGCCTGCATCCAGCTCCAGGGGGTCCTCTGGACTGAGTCTCGGCCCCACGTGGCGGGCGCGCGCTCTTTCTCCGCTGCCGTCCAGCCTCGCGTGTGCGCCGTGACCTTTTCTTCATGCTTGCCAGTAGTTGTCAGTCCCGTGCTGACGACCCTCTGTCGGCGCCCACCTCCTCCTCCTCCTCCTCCTCCTCCTCCTCCTCCTCCTCCTCCTGCTCCCCTCCTCCTCCTCCTCCCGCTGCTGCTGACGCGGTGAGGGGAATGAAACCGAATCGTCCACGACGTGACTTGTACAGGAGAGGGCCACCCACTAAGGCCAACCCCCCCTCCAGTACGCAGTCAGACTGCAGCTCAGACTCGAAGGAGGGGTCCATGGGGGGATATAAGATCCCCGCGCAGCATCTGGAACCTGGGTATCAGGGGCTCCGAGCGGGGTCCCCACTGGCACATCCTCGAGGAGCACACAGGCATGGAAACGACAACGATCTGGTGGGTACTCTTTGGTCCCCAACTGGCAGGGGCCCATCCCTCCCGCCGACGACCGACCGCTGCCGCGTGCCCACCAGGGCGCTGGCACCTACCCCCCCCCCGCCCCACCACCGCCGCCGCGCCACCACCGCCGCCGCCCCCGCGCCAGCACCTGGCCAGCCTGACCAGGCTGGGAGCGTGAACTCCGAGGAGTCGGGTGGGCTTCTGGGATTCACCACCGAACGTACACCGATCTATCTGCACCGAGCTCGCACGCACAAAGGAGGGAAACCACCCACGCGAGTTCAGGAAGCCTCCAAGACGCAGCCCCACCCCGCCTCCAAGGAAGCTCATGATGCTCAAAGATACAACGCACCTTGGCACATGCACATGTCACAGGCATACGCACGGAGGTCCTCAGCAACTCGGCGCCTTCCGGAGGCGGTGAGGCGGCGGATCCCCCGTGGCGCCTCGCTGGAGTGGATCTGCCCATGTCCCGGTCCCGCTGCTTGGGGAAGACAACGCATCGCATCCCACGTCTCGTTAGGAGGCCCACACATGACCCCAACAGCAGCTCCCTGGAGAACCAAACTCGCCCAGTGCTTGATGTCCCCTTCGACCCTGGGGTCTCCCCTGGTATCTTCCGCTGGCGCATCCACGGACAACGCCCGCAGGGGGCGAGTGAGGGAGGGGAGCGCGTTCACTTCCTCGACCAAATGCTGGAGGCCCAACGGGCGGCGCTGACCAGAGAAGAGGTGCACCAGAGACGCGCGTCCGATGCGGTCCCGAGGAATCGCCTCCGCCAGCGGAGGCTCGCCCATCCCTTCCTCGGCCCCCCCAATCGAAATCGGCGCAAAGGGGGAACGGCGCCAGGGTGGGGGTGGGGCCAGGGGTGAAGCACGGAACGGAGATGCGAAACGCAGGGACCAGGGCCTTCTCCTCGTAGACTCCAGCAGCCCTCAGAGAGCGGCTCAACTTCGCATCCTCCTCTGCGAGGCCCACAACCTCAGCCAGAGTCAAAGGGGCTTGGAAACCAACGAGGCCCCCCAAACAGCGCCTGCACCGATGCCGAAGATGACGGATCAACCTAAGCCGAGCGTGGAACTCAGTGCCGCACGCCATACAGACCGACCCGCGAGCATATAGCTGGGGGAGATCGAAAGAGGGATGCTTCTTCGCGACGCGGGTCTTCCACGCACGCGCACTCGCGAAGACAGCTTGGCACGCGCAGATGGGGGAGACGGCATGAGCAACAGGCAGCTGGGGAGAGAAAGGGGGGGGGAGGGAATCCCAGTCTCTGTCGCCGCGCGGCAGAGCTCCCGGCGACGGACGGGGAGGCGCCGCTGGTCTCTGTGCCAGAACCTCCTGCAGCCCCACGCGGCCCTCAGGATACTCGCGACGGAGCGGGGGGGAGAGCGGATGAAGGCGACGCGATCCTGAAAATTGGCAGGGTATCCTTCCGACGCAGCAGAGGGGCAAACGTTGCCACCATTTCTAGATCCGCTTCGAGGGCACTGGGCCAAGCACCCGGGGTCCCTACCTGAACGTCTAGGAGCCAGAGTAACAGCTTGGTGCCAAACCTGACGAGACGACTGGCATACCGGAGCCTGCGATACCAAAGGAGTCTCCGCTGGTGCAGCCTCATATCCGAGCAAGACTGCGTCCTCGCATGGGAGCTGCCTAGTGGTCACCCACGAGCAGCGCCGGGCCCTCCTGAGAGCGCCCACGTTGGCAGACGCGAAACTTCCCCACGCCTCGGCACCGACTCGCGGCCAGACTTCAACGTTATAGCAGAGCCGCGACAAAACAACACTGGCAGCGAACTGAAGCTTAGGACGGAGAGGAATGACAGGAGATTTCGAAATCGCTTTGGCGAGAGGGCGGAGGGCCATCATGCTACTCTGCATGCGCCAGGCCACTTCAGGGCCCATGTCCCCAGACGCGGAAACAACAGTCCCGAGGGATTTTTCCTGGCGAGCAACGGACACAGCAGCACCGACATCAGGGAGAGGAACACTACAGCCCAGCTCGAAGAAAATCGGTCTCTCAGCCCACCTCTCGTGGCGTCTCCGAATGGAAGTCAACGCCTTGGCCTTGCCATTCGAGAAGCTGTAACGCAGCCCATATTTTGCTGCAGCACTCACGATGCAAGTGGTGGCCGTGACGATATCTTGGCACAACGTGACAGTGGACCAACAAACACACGGAAACAGGGCATCGTCAGCGTATGTGCTATCCGTGAGGCGCATGTCCTCACTCTGCCCTGGCAGAAAGAATATTGGCGAGCTCTGTCCTTCTCAGCTGCATCAAAAGCCCAGCTCCTGCAAGGCCCTTCTCCGCACGGTGTAACGCACGAGCGACAATAATATTAAATATTGCATCCGCCGGGGCACCCCCGGGCCCTGGTTCTTTGCACGCGAGAGCCAGCGAGGGGACTTTGGCAACTACAAACCAAGTGGAACGCTGTGCCTCGGAGAAAAGGTAGAAAAGGTGGGGGGGGACCGCGCCTTCAGGAACGGGGGAGCACTTCAGGGCCTCATGAAGTGAGGGAGAGACCGAGACCTGGCCTGCCGAGAACTTACTCTGGATGTGGGCATGCCAAGTTGTCCTGGCCTGCCAAGTAAGGCCCTGGACGTCCTCCAAGCCTGCCGATTCTCGGAGACTCGCGATTTCTACCTTCCCCCGACCTCGCCCTCGTCCTGGGTTCGTCTCGTCGCTCTCCTTCCGAGTTTGTTTCTTGCCGATGCCCCCCCAGACTCGCGGCGGTCTTCAGCCTCGGGGTGCCTTCCAGCGGCTGCGCCTCGCCGAGGACGTTCCGGGGGTGCCAGGATCGTCCCGAACGGCCGCTGGAGAGCCGAGTTATGGCCCGAAAACCACCATGGGCAGCGCAAAGAGGTGTCGGCAGAAGGGGGGACGCATCGACCCCCAGTCGCCCATTGATGGCCGATGGGGGCCCGAGAGCCCCAACCTGCCCAGGAACAGGCGGATTCACGGTCGTGGGCCCATCGCCGATCTATCGGCGACGTATCGCCGATTCCAGGCCGATGTGTCCCCAAGTCTCCCCGACTCGTCGCGTTCCCTCCTCCTCCTCCGCCGCGCCTCTCCCTGCGAACGTGCGGGCGGAGGCAAGGCCCACACGACGGCCGCGGTCTGTGACGCGCACCGCTGGTGCAGAGCGTGGCCAGATCCGGTATGTGTGCCTCTCGCCTCGAGTCGGGCCTGTCCCTCTACAGGAGGCAGGTTCAAAAATAGTTTAAGAGTCGTACGTGGACGATTCATTCCTAATTTTGAATACTTTTGATATTCTTTGACGATGTTTCATTGTTCCTCCAAATCCGCCTGTAGGAGGACATGCGCAACTGAAATCTCGCCCCGGGTCCAGGTGGCACGTTCGGTAATTAGCACATCACGTCGGGGCTTCGCAGAGGGAGGGTTATCCCAAGGTGGGGCTGGGGAGCGGGCACAGCCGCATGCTCCCGTTTCATGCGCTTCCTTCTTCAGGCGCCGTCCAGAGCGCTTTTCCCCCCAACCCCACCCTTGCCCATACCCCACCATCGTGCCCCCCCCGATCATGGGAGCCCAGTATACCCTCTACATTCCGAACTTCAACGTCAATTTAGCGTCGAGTAGCGACTGGGAGCGGATGAGATAGCGACGGTTTAGCGTCGGTTAGCGTCGATTAGTGTCGATTCGCGTCGATTTGACGTCGACCAGCGTTGCGTTAGCGTCGACCAGCGTCGATTCGCAAGAGCCGACAAGATGGTATGGGAGACTCCCATGAGTTGCCACCGAAAGGGGGCACGCGCGGCGTTCTAGGGAGGCCCCCGTTTGGGAGTCATCTGGGCGGCGCTAGGACGAGGACAAATCCGTTCCAGAGCAGTCCGGAAGGCTTTCAAAGCGTCCCGGCACGGTCTGAGAAGGCCGCGGCGCTCGAGACGCCCGTCAGCACCGCCGGGTCTCAGAGCTTCTCGATCTGTCCTCACGCGGATTTGTCCCCGCCCTGGCTTCGTCTTAGTAGTCGAAGGGGTGACATCTCGCCTCTGGCGGTCTGGCGGAGACCGGCTAATGAGGTGGCGGGAGCGTGGCGGAGGCAGAGCGAGGACGGCTGGCCCGAGCTCCCACCGCGCCAGCCTCGTTCAACACGCCGGGTGCGGAGGGCTTCGCACCGGCCAGGACAGCGCCCCTTCCCTGCGGCGTGCGTCTCTGCGTGTGCTACCAGCTACGTCCTGCCACGGCGTTCTCGGGCGAGTGCTGCCCGCGCGGCCGCTGTCCGAGCACCCACCGCACGCACGAGACCGCCAGCACGGCAGTGCGATCCGATTCGCCGTGCCTTTGGCGTGCGAGCGGACTGCCTGGGGACTGCACCGCCTGCGCCAGTCTCCCCCGCAGGCGAAGTTCATGGGCCTGCTCAAGGAGATCGTCGACACCAAGATGACGGTGGGCAAAGGTTTGCAGGATCGGGGCACGGAGTCTGCACGGGTTCTTCGTGCGGGGCTTCGCAAGGCATGCGACAGTTTGAGCCAGGCCTGTGCGTGGCAATCTGCGACACTGGTGCGGTGCGAGAGGCTGGGAGGAGGAGGCAAAGGCAGGCAGGAGGAGCGGGAGGTGGTGGCGGCAGCAGCGGTCGAGGACACGGGCGAAGAGATGAGGAACAGCACGTGGGCGCGCTGGTGCAGGAGGATGAGGACCCAGACATGCGACGTCCTGATTTTTCAACACGGCGTCCCTGGAAGTCCCGACCAAGTTCCCCTGGACCAGCTTCTCATCCTGAATCGTTGTTTGACGGTCCCGAGGCCTGGCGAGGGCCGCCCGAGGCGGAAATTGGCCAAAAACCTCCCGTCCTGACTGTTTTACGACGCGATCGCGTCTGGGGGGGAGCAGAGCGAGGATCGCGAAGAGGCGCGGGCGGGGGACGGGGCAGCGCCAACAGCGGCCGAAGCGCGGGGAAGAAGACAGACGTGCCACAGTGTTGATGGAGGCGCCGGCGGGGCCGGGGCGCGCGGAGGCGCCGGTCCGTATTATACGGGTTGACTGTAGAGGGCCATTTCGGGCTCCGGAGTGGCTCAGGTTCCCTGGCCGTGCCTGACAGTGGAAGCCCATGCCAAGAAGCACCCTGGTTGCCTCCAGGCTGCCCACTGGGTTTCTGTTGGGGCTTCGGTGGTTTTGCGCTGGCAGGCGTGGCGCTCCCACGCCAGAGCTCAGTGGGCGTCCTGGGGTCTCAGGTTCTTGGGCTCCCTGTGGAGGGTGTCCCGTGGTCGACCTCCGACTGCAGAGGGCCGCTTCTGGGGCCCAGGACTGGCTCGGGCTCCCGGGCCGTGCCCTGGATCTAGGTCGGGGGCCCTGCTGGGGGCCCGCTGCTCGCCCCGGCCAGGAGCGCCCCCCCCCCCCCCCTGGTTCCCTGTTGTCCTGGCATCGCTCTGGCGTGTGCATCTTTCCTTCGGCGAGGACCATCGAGGAGCACCCTTGATCATGTGGCGACAAAAGCCACGCACGAAACCGAACAAAAAACACAGGGAATGGACGTCCGAGCGATTGCCAGTTGTTCGGCGCTCGCTGTGGTGGCATGGTGACCGCACGCGGAAGCCATTTGGGGCTTTCCAAAAAAAAACAGCCTTGCCTTCGAAGAGGAATGGGTTGTCATCTCGTCCGCCGCCTTCGGCGGCAGAAGGTCGGCCTAAGGTCGGCGGAGGTAAAACGAGGCCGCTTCCGCCGGCGGAAGCTCTGCGGAAGGCGGCGGAAGTTAGACATTCGTCCCAGAGATGGCAACGCTTTTGGTACAGGGTTTCCGAAAGCCGCCATTTGGTTGGAGCAGCTAGCAGGGCTGGATGCCCTGGTGCCGGGCATGCTGACATTCAGCCCGCAGCGGCAATTTCGCCAGAGAGGCCTGTCGGAGACGACCCTCAGCTCCATACTTTCGTTCACTACGTGTGTGTCTGACCTCTCCTCGCAACGCGACCCATGCCCCAAGAACGAGGGCGTCGCGAAAGAGAAAGAGAGAGAGAGAGAGAGATATAGACCGCAGCATGAACGGTCCCCACGATCGGTCACGCTCCTCGTTGCCCTCAGTGGGACACCTCCTCATTGCTCCTCCACGTCGTCGTCGTGCTCGTGATCCTTATCCTTTTCAGCCATCTCCTCCTCCTCCTCCTTTTCCTCCTCCTCCTCCTCCTCTTCCTCCCCTTTGCTGTTATGTCTTCTCCTCCCTTCCTCCTCTTCCTCTCCCTCTCCCTCCTGCCCACCCTTCTCGTATCGCTCCATGCCCTCGGCCCCGCTCCTCTCCTCGTAGTCGTCGTCCGAGGGGCTTTACGTTACCGGTGTGGCGAGCAATGCGTGCTCCAGAGTCCCATCCTCCAGGACGCGGCGTTCTCCCTGGCGAAGGCGAATTGGGCCATGGCCGGCGACGACTTCAACTCGACCGTGGTGGAGAGGACGATGAAGCCGACCGTGCAGGATTCGCGGGTTGCTCCAATCTAGGCCTCGCAGATGTGAGGTCGGGGGATCGCGCCGCATCGCCCATGCATCGGCGATGCGATTCGATGTGGAGCCCGTTTATTCTCCACACCGACATCGCCGATGCATCGCCGACCTCGCCGAGGCATCGCCGATGCGTCGGCGATGCAGCGGCGATGCAGCGCGATCCACTGACCCCATCTACTCGGACCCCCATCTGGGAGGCCTCTACTCTATCCAACGCCTTGGCATCGCTCGGACGTGTGCGCTTTTTTTGGCTGACGAGGACCATTGAGGACCATCCTGGCTCATCTTGCAGGTAGAAAAGCGCACGACACCGGCGGCCTGGCTCGGAGGGGGGGAGGAGGGCAGAGGCGGAGGCCGAGGAGATGTGGATCGAGCGGGGAGGAGCTCGCGCCTTTCCGCCGACCCCCAGACGACATACGAAATCGACGGATGAGGCCTCTTGGGGCCTCTCGTTGGCGTCTCGGGCGCGCCTCCGAGGCTTCTGTGGAGCTTCTTGGGCGTCGTTGACGGTTTGGGGGGTTCTTTTGGAGCGGGGGCGGCTCGGGACGATCGAAATGCTTGCGGGAAGAATGGGTAGGATGCCCAAACAGCAGTTTCTGTTCATTCTGGACAGGGCTGACTGTCCGCGCCGCCGCGGACGTTGTCCATTTGAGACAGGAGGCCTCCCGCCCAGCAGCGGCTGCTGTCGCTTTTGGACAACATTTGTTGTTTGCCATCGTGCCCATTTTTTCCGTACCCATTCCGGGCGTCCAAATGGGGGGAGGATGGAGGGGGGCGAGCAGCAGAAGGACGAGCTGTATGATGATTCGCAATGGAGGTGAGAAGGGCCAGGAAGAGCAAGAGGTGTAGTCAAGCATTTGCATGTCCTGAGACCCCTGCAACTCCAAGATCATGCAGGCATGCAGGTGAGATGGTAGACGTATGCCTCACTCTCTACCCTATCCTTCTCCATTCCTCGGTCTCCTTCAGTTTGCTGCTTCCCTGAGCATGTCGTTATGCTGTCAATTGCTACGACACGGTGCCAGTGTCGAAACATATTTACCGCTCGATTGACGTCATGCGGGTTATCGTGCAGTCCCTGAGCATGTCTTGTCGTTCTGCCTCCGATTGCCACGACGCGGTGCCACCGTCGAAACAGTTCTCGGCGCTTGCTTCACACTATCCTGTTCTCTTGAAGCTGGAGGTGACCGAAAACATGGTCCCCGACGTGCTACTACCCTCGGATTAAAAAGTGGTGATCGGCACTAGGCCAGGGAACAACCCCTGGGCCTTTGCCAATCGAAAACAAAAACTCAAGCATCGACCTTCGATCGATCCCAAGTAACTCCCAGACAGAGTCGTGACCCGAACGGCGGAACGGCGACGCGGGGGTGGTCGAGACGCGCGGTTGTTCGGGCAGCCCAAACGAAGTCGCCACTCTTTGGCGGTGCGAAAAGCGGTCGGATAATACCCCGCGAGGAATTCTCAGGCGATATCGCCGCTCTCAAGCGGCATGAAAATGGATCGGACCATTGTTCCTGAGGAAGTCCCGGGGCCCCATGGCCTGACGGGGGGCCAACCGCATCTTTCTCGATCCCCACGGTCTCCACTTTTTAATCCAGCGGGTTGTAGTTTAGAATATTCGCCAGACCACCCAAGTCACCTTTTGGATGCAAGCCCGACTCGCCACTATTCGGAGACTCAAAACGCCAAAGGATGGTCTTGTTACTTGCTACGCTTGGTTCGTTTTCAAAGCATCAGGTGTTTGATGCCAGTTCTCTACACTGCGATCTTGGCAGGCCAAAAACGCACCGTGTCTCAGCGCTTGTAGACAAGCTGGTGTAGCGACTTATGTTTCGTCCGAACATTAATCTATGGAGCGGGGGCTGGAACAGGTCTCGGCGCGCAGAGCTGAAAACTGAACCACCTACGCTCTGGCAGCATTAGGACACTGGTGCTAAACAGGCCCGGAAGCCCAGGGCTCGTCCGCGGCGAGTTGCGATGGTGGGAGGCCACAACACGAAACGTATGTTTAGCTTTCTCAGTTTGCTTGTTGATATCTGGGAACGCTTCAAAGATGGTTTCGAAGACGCAGAGCTGAAAACTCAAAAACAACGGCCAGGGCATATTCAGAATTAGCCAGGTCATACAGGTGATACGGCGATTGGCAGAATGCGTAACAAGACATTTGCAATGTGCGTGCTCCAGTGGCGGTCACCAGATTCAACCCTTGCCTGTTGTGCAGCGTGCTAGAGCCAGAGGCTGTTGGAGTCATGGCTGTTGCTTCGGATTGAGGACGACGTGTGGTGTGCCATGCTGCTCTATCAAGTTGTGGGATGGTTCGTATCGCTCCTGTTTCATTTTCAGGCCAGCGCGCTGCGCACACTGACGAGCGCACGGCAATCAGACTGTTACGCGCCTCTCTTTCCGCGTCTTCCCCTCGTCACATAAGCGCCGTGCCACGTACATTCAAGCAAAATATGAGTTGACCATGCTTGCAGTATTTACTCATGCGAGCAGTAAGCGTCGCAATCAGATCCCAGGTGAAGCTGGTGCAGGACAATTGCGGCGGCCTTGGTCAAATCGACGCTGATCGGCTTCCTGCCTGCTCGCGTGCTCGGGGGACCTCCCATTGCCATCGGCTCAACTTGAGGGGCAGCGATGAGGCGTTCCGACTAGTATTGCAGCAGCCAAGGGAGACACATTTGCATGAACCTGAGGTCGGGATCTTCTGATCAGCGTGTCGCTCCGCCGGTTCTGGCGCACCGCGCCTCGGTGCGACACGCTACTGCAGATTCGCGTCGTGTCGACCGGCGGCGACCCCAGCACATGAGTTTCAGATTGAACGCCGCCCGTGGCCGAGAATCGGCCCTTGTTGAACGATCCGGCGTTAGTCAACGGCCGATCGTTCAAGTTTGAACGCTCCCCACGGTGTCAGGAACCAACGCCGGGGTCGACACGACGCGAACCTGCCTTATCCACTTCGCGGCCCCGAGGGGGCGTCAGCATCCCGAGCTCTTCCGAGCCTCCCACCCCGTGGGGCGGAGCGACACGTGATCCACTCGCAGGGCATGGCGTGTCGCGGGGGAGCCGCCGCGTGGGCACGCCACGCAGCAGGTCCTGACCTCCGCATCGCCGCGCGGACGTCTCGGAGCGGCGCTGCGCACCCCTGGCGGGGTCTCCAGCGCCGCCCCCGGTGCGCCGCGCGCGGGGAGGGGAGTCCAGCGCCAGTCCCAGAGAGCCGCGCGGGTTTTTGAACATTTTTTTATGTTGTTGCCCTGTACCCTGTTTTTTATCGAGGAGGAAAAGACATAAGCGTGAACTTGCGGAGCTTCGAGCGGGTTTCCCGGATCGGCGTTGGGCACTCCTGGCAGCGCCTTTGGAGCCGCCCCTGGCGCGCTCCGCGCGCCAGAGTGGGGGGTGCAGCGCTTATCCAAGACGTCTGCGGGGAGTTTCAAAAGTCCATGTTTATGTAATTTGTCTTTTTCTATTCGAAGCGTGCCAGGCACCATTTTGACGCGGGTGTTGGTCAAGGCGGCGACGGCCCCCGAAGCTTGTAGATTCGGACGTCTGGACGTTCTGCGGTTGCAGCCAGTGTTGAAGGACAGGGCAGCTATAGGACGCTGAATGCCGATGCGACCGCTTCCGATCTAGACGGATCGGGTTGGGATTTCCTTAATGGTAGCAGCAGCTCGAAGCAGAGGATGATTCCAGGCGCTGGCGTGTCCATCCCTAACTTCAAGGTGGTGTACGACCCGACAAAAGGATCCCTTTTGCAGACGGCGCAGCATTCCTTGTCGACGTGAAGCAGGGTGCGCGCTCATTGTAACCATCGGCAGAGAAGAAAGGAATACTAACTCAGGGTGCATGACATAGAGGTGGCGGGCGCCCTTTGCAGCGGCATCGCGGAAGCGGCATCGCTCTGCCAAGGCATTACCTTCGTAGGTTATTGGTGCTCCTGTCTTGTCTCATGGGGCTCTGAAGGCGAAGGCTCTCTTTGTCTCTGTTTCTCTCCTTCTCGTTTCGGCGGCGAGCGAGGGGTGGAAGTGAGAAGGAGCGCCTTCTCAGAAGGCTCGGAAGTCCCCCGGCCTTTTGAGACGTTGTCTGAGCCTTCCCCGAAGACACAAAAGACCTTTCAGAAGACCCGAGGCCTTCTGAGAAGCCCCGCCGCCTTCTGAGAAGGCCTTCTCCTTCTCACTCCACCCCCCCCCTCGCTCGCCGCCGATCGTGGCATGATGCTTGCGGGCGGACGCTGCGGTACGGGACAGCCGGGAGCACGCACCCGTCGGGCACGCGCAGCCAACGGGCCCGGGCCCACCCGTGCCGCCCCGAGGGGGTTCGCTGGCCGGCCGGCCAGCGGAGCCGCGCGATGTTCTCTGCTCCGGTCCGCGCCTCTTTTTTGTTGTTGTTTCTCCTCCCCTCTCTCTTCGTTCTGTTCGCTCAGACTTCTTTGTTCGTGTTTTCTCTCGCGCCCTAGATGGGGTCGGCGCAGATGGGGTTGGAGGGTCGCGCCGCATCGCCGATGCATCGGCGATGCGGCTCGATGTGGGGCCAAATTTTCTCCACGCCCACGTTGCCGATGCATCGCCGACGTCGCCAGTGCATCGCCGATGCATCAGCGATGCATCGTCGATGTTTCGGCGATGCGGCGAGCTCCTCCGACCCCATATACTCGGACCCAATGTGGGAGGCCTCTACTCTCTATGTCTCTCTTCATGATTTTCGCTCTGACTTGATCTTTCGCTCGACATCATGCGAGCGTTGGTCATGCGAGCAGCGTGGCCCAGTTTCTCTCCGACTTGTTCGCACGCTCTCTCTACAGCATGCGAGCGCTGGCAATGCGAAGAGCTTGGCCCAGTTGCCAGATGGCTGTGTCCGGCAAGGGCAGGCATCCGCCTACTCTCGCAGACAGATCCTCGGAGACGATCGGACCTGTTCTCGCTCTTGGCCTGCATCCTGCGAGCGTCGGTCGGCCAGGCAAACAGCGCGGCCCCATTGCCCGACGGCCCTGTGCTGCACGGACAAGAATCGCCTCTCCTGCCGCCGCAGACACCTCCTCGGAGACCATCGGCATCACGAACGGCGGCGCGGTGGTGAAGACCTGCAAGGAGACCTACCTCAAGGCCGGCCGCTGGGCACGAGCCGCGGCCTCCACGGCAAGCGCCCCCCGGCCGGCCGGGGCCCCTCTCGGGGCCGCTTGCGATCCTCGACGAGGCGTGAGGGTGTCCGGGGCGGCAAGGAGGGGGGTGATGACTAGGGGGGGGGATATCATGGCGTGGGCCGCGATGTTTCCCCAGATTTCATGGCGCCTCTTCTTATTTAATCGCTTCGCTCATGCCGCCGGCCCTAGGGCCTCTTGGGGGCCTCTTGGGGACCTCTTGGGAGTCTCTTGGGGCTCCTTGGCGGCGTTTTGGAGGCCCCCAGGGCCTCTTGGGGGGCTCTTGGTCGATTGCGGCTTTGGGGGTACGAGGGGTGTCCCCCGAAAAATGTCGAAAAATACCCTCCCCTGGAGTGGTCTGGTGGCTTCTCCCGGGCTTCTCTCGGGACCTTGCCGGGGTACTTTTCGTCCGGGGGCCCCCAGGGGCCGCTCCGCGCGCGCGAACTAGAAATATTGTTAACAAGTTACCGGAGATCTTAGCACGCCTCTGGCCCATTGGGCCGGCGAATTTCATTACGTCCCTGGCCCCCCCGCTGGGCCGCGCACATGCCGCCGGCCATGAGTTGCACCCCCCCCTCTTGGACGCCCCCCTCTTTGCCGCCCCCGAGGGTGACCTTTCGCCGGAGTGACCTTTGGTGCGGGCCCAGTGGGTTCCCCAGGTCGCCAAACGCGATGCGACGGCAGCGTCTTGCGCGCTCGTGTGTTTGGCCCCCGCGCGGTCCCGAAAAAAAGCCGCGCACCAGAGGTCACGCTTGCCCAGGGTCGCTCTTGCGTGCAGCCGAGATCCGATCGGATGCGGCTCGATTCGCCGGCGGGGGCCGCGATTCCGTTCCGTTTCGGTTCGGTCTTCAGAGGAGGGCGAGTCGAGGCAGCAGCAGTTGGCCTTCGGGGGGGGGGGGGCTGTACTGATCGCCACGGCTGGACGCCGCTCGGCAAGTCGGTGCTCCGAGGACAAATTTTTCACGGTGTCGTCGTCGCAGCTCGCCCTGCTCCGAGAGCCACGGGCATCAGCCGGGGCCAGCCAGAGCTGGGCGTGATGATCGGAGTTCGATTCGACTCGCCACAGCAAAATATACACAGACCCGCCATTAGATCGATCGTTCGTGGGCCTCTCAGGGCCTCAGGGGAGGGTGGAGGTGTATCGTGTTTGAAAGAGCGCCAGTGGATGCTCTCGCAATTGTTGAAAAGGAGGAGGGTGCTTGCATAACTCCCCCCACCTTCTCCCCTTCAAGGGGGGGGGTATTCGGACCCCCCCCCTTCGAAGGGGGGGTGAGGGTTTCCGACCCTTCCCCCCCCTCCCCCTCGTTGGCTTCGGAGAGGGGGGTGGCGATTTGGACCCCGCCCCCCTCCCCCCCTTTGCGCAGGACAGGGGGGGGGGCAGAAGTAGGGTTAGGGTTAGGGGTTAGGGCAGGGTTAGCCTTGTTAGGGTCAGTATGTAGATTTAGGGTTTGGGTTCAGGGTTAGGGCTAGGGTTGAGGGTTCGGGCTAGGGGTTAGGGGTTAGGAGTCAGGGTTAGGGTTAGGTTTAAGGGGTAGGGGATTGGAATGTTGGTAGGGTTAGAGTCAGGCTGAGGGTCCGGGATAGGGGTTAGGATTAGGGGGTAGAAGTTAGTGTTCGGGTTAGAGCCAGGGTTAGGGGTTAGGGTTAGGGGTTAGGGTTAAGATTCGTGTTTAGGATTAGGGTTTGGGTCAGGGTCTGGGGTCTAGGCTAGGGTTAGGGGTTAGGGTTAGGGGTTAGGGTTAGGGGTTAGGACAGTGGTTAGGGTTCGAGGTTAGTGTGAGGGGTTCGGGTAGCGTTACTAACTGTAAGGGTTAGGGTTTTGGGTTTGGGATAGGCTATAGGGTTCAGGCATTCGGGTTAGGGTTTTGGATTTCGGGTTAGGGGTCAGGGTCGGGGTTAGGCTTACGGTTAGGATTAGGGTAGGGTTAGGGGTGGGGAGATGGGGTAGGGGTTAGGGTAGGGGTTAAGGTTCGAGTTTAGGGTTTTGGGTTATGGCTCAAGGTTAGACGTTAGGGTTCGGGTTAGGGTATAGGGTTTGGGTTTAGGGTTTCGGGATAGGGTTAGGGGTTCGGATCGGGTTTCGTGCTAGGGTTAGGCTTAGTGTTGAGGGGTATGGCTTTGGGGTTAGAGGTTAGGTTAAGGTCGGGATAGGGTTAGGGTTTAGGATTATGGTAATGGGGTTGGGGTTCGGATTAGGTGTTAGGGTTAGAGGTTAGGGGTAAGGATTCGAGTACGTGTGTTAGGGTTCATGGGATAGGGTAGGGGCTAGGGCTTAGGGTTAGGGGGTAGGGTTAGGGTTAGGGTAGGGGGTAGGGTTACGGTTAGGGTTAGAGGTTAGGGTGAGGAACCATTAGTTTCATCGAAGCCCGTTGGACGAATCTCACCCACCCATGACCCATGACATACAGAACTCAACGCGTCGACGACGACGGCGATGCTCTTGCCAATCAGACAAGACGACGCATCTCCGATGTATCAGCGTTGCATACCCGATTCCAGGTCGCTCCCTCGGAGCTGGGCCCCCGTATCGAGGCGGCCATAGCCTCGCGGAAACCCAGGGGGCCACTGTCCAGCCTCCACGTTTCGGCCCCTGGGGAAGGGTACGGGCGCGGTTCTTGCCCGCACCCTTCGCGAATGACATTCTGAGCGAACGCTTGCGCGACTGATGTATCGCGGGCACATCTGCCCAGGGCGCGTGCACGCGCACCCACGAGCCGTGCGTCGAGCGGCTGCATCACGCGCCACGGAGTCGCCCAAGTAGTCTCCAGAGTTCACCGACGCGGGGGGCGCGCTTTGGAGCGCCTGGAGCGCCTGGGGAGGCCTGGGCCGCGCCTGGGGGACGCCTGGGAATCGCTTGGGAAAGCCTGGGGAAGGCCTGGGAGCGCCTCTGCGAGAGTTCACTAACGCGGGGGGACGCGCTTTGGAGCGCCCATAGCGCTTGGGAAGGCCTGGAGCCGCTGTGGCAGCTCCTGGGCCGCGGCTGGAAGCGCTTGGAGGACGCCACGGAAGCGCCTGGACATCGCCTGAGGGAAGCTTGGGAGCGCCACGGGCACAAACGCGCGCAGGCGTGCATGGGATCGCATTTTTGTTGACAGTGATCGCACGAGTTGGAGGCGCCTCTGTGCGCCGCGGAGCATCTTTGGCAATGCATTCGGGCCGCATGCACGGGACACCATACTTTTCCAGGGATTCGGGCCGGATGGGCAAAATACAACATTTTTACAAAAAGGGAGCGTGGGGGCGGATATAAATGGGCGGCCGAAGGGGCGGCCTGAGGGATTTGAGGGTTTGAATATGTATAGGCTCTTAGCTATTCGGGTTAGGAGTTTGGGTTATGGGGTTTGGGATTAACGTTATGGTGTTAGGGTTAGGGTTAAGGTGGTAGGGTTTGGGTGTCAGGGCCAGTACTAGGGTTTTGGGGTTAAGGTAGAAGGGGGCGATAGGGATTGGGATCTAGAGCCAGGGAGGCGGCGTGGCCAAGGGGGGTCCGATGTTCGAGTCCACAAGGGGGGAAGGGGGGGAGGCCCACACCGCGCCCCCCCTTTTTGAAAGGGGGGTAGGGGGGGGGGTCCCGGGACGACGGATCGGGAAAGGGGGGTGGGGTCCAGACCCCCCCCCCCCTCTGGGGCATCCAGCGGCGCGCCCGCTTTTTTTCTGAGGGTGTCCGCGTGTGTGTTTGTGTGTGTGTGTGTGTGTGTTAATACATACATATACATATATACATATATATAGATGTATACGTATATATATATATATATATATGTATTCGTGGCGTCGATATTCTCTGGCAATCCGATCTGTTTCCGAGCCGATCTGATTTCGCGATGCGGCCCAGCTCGGACACAAAAGCCCTGCGCGGGCGGGCGGTCCTCCCGACCTCGCTGGTCTCCATCCTGCGCGCGCCCTGGCCGCCGGTCTCGTCGCGAGCGACGTGCGGCAGCGTGTGAAGCCCGTAGCCCTACATCCCCCTCGAAGACAAAGGCGAGTTTTCCCCTCCCGCGATGTGGCGGTGCCCCAGGGCCCTAAGATTTGAAACTTCGCGCCGCGACTGGCGACGGCAGGCACAAACGTCTGACCCCGCGGGCCGCGCTTCGTTCGTCGACCAACCTTGAGACTTGCGTTTGAGTTCGAGGAGGGCTGCAACCCTAAAACATACAATGCATGTGTGACCTGACTTCGTTGCTTATCATGTTCGCCAGGAAGCACACGGGTCTTGAGGGAAAGGGCCCCTGAAGTGCTCGCTTCTGGACCGTCCCAGGGCGCTTCACGTGCCCTGCGCCGTCACAGAACGACTCGGGACGAATGGCTGGTCCGTGGGGAGGGCCCGGGGGTCTAGGACCCGTTTCTTCGGGACCAGCTTGCTTAACACCGGAACGTAGGCGGTGCGGCAATCTGTTGCGAGGGCGCGTCGCGGTCTGGGTGGGGCCCGTCGTGGAGAGGTTGCCCTCGCGCGGACAAGCTTCTCGGCGGTCTCGCCTCGCTCGCGAGGGACGCCGCGACCGTGTGCGAGCCCTGCGCAGCCCTGGCTCGTGGGGCCTGCGCTGCTCTCCGGAAGGCTGCCCGTGGCCCGGCGGGGCTGCCTGCTCCTCTTCGGCGAGTCCGCGGGGGGCCCTCGCGCGCGCTCCACGCTCCACAGGAAGTACGGTCAACCCGTATCGCAAGGATGGGCACAGGGTACGCTTGCATCGTTGGAGGAGGAGGAGGAGGAGGAGAAGGAGGAGGAGGACAAGCAGGAGGAGGTGGAGGGGGGAGGAGGAGGAGGAGGAGGAGGAGGGAGGAGGAGGGAGGAGGGAGGAGGAGGAGGAGGAGAGGAGGACGAGGAGGAGGAGGAGGAGGAGACGTAGGATGAGAGGGATGATGATGATGATGATGATGATGATGAGATGATGAGGAGGAGGAGGAGGAGGAGGAGGAGGAGGAGGAGGAGGAGGAGGAGGAGGAGGAGGAGGAGGAGGAGCTTCCTCGCCCCGTCCTGGGCCACTCGCGCTGGCCGCGTCCCGCTCGACAAACACAAAAAACGCTGCCAAGTGGGCGCCCGTGGCCCTTTTGCGCCCCGAGGGCGCCTCCCTGGCATGCGGGCCGGCCGTGCTCGGCGGAAGCCTCCGCGTGGCCGCGCGTCGGCTCTCCGAGGCGTCGGTCCGCAGCGGGAGCGGGCCGGGGCGAGGCGAGGCGGGGCCTCTGCGGGGTCTCCGGGGGACCTCCCGGGGGCTCCTCGTGGCCGAGGGCTCGACGTGCTGCTTCGTGGTCCCCCTCCTCTGGGGCCTCCCGTGGGGCCGTGCTCGGGGCCTCTTCCTGGGCCGTCTCGGAGTCGTCGCTGGGCGGTCCTGGAGCCCTCCCGGGCCGTCCTGGGGCTCTCTGGGGGCCCTCTTGGGCCCTCTTGGGGCGACGCTGCGATTCTCTCGGTTGGTGGGCGTCCCTGGCCGCAACGCAAAGGTGTGCACTTGGCGTTGTGATGCGTGGCGCTCCCACATTGAAAATAAATGGACGTCCTGGGGTCTCAGGGTTGGGTTTCTTGTGGAAGGTTTCTTGTGGTCGGGCCTCCACTGCAACTAGGGTCAACCCGCCCCTTCCGATGCCCTCTGGCTGCCCAGGTCAGTGGGCCATGCAGGGCGTTCCAAGAAATGGCCTCGCCCGTTTCCTCCCCCTCCCTCCTTCTTTTGTTACCGTCCTCCTCTTCGTTGCCCCCCCCTCCAACCATCCTTCTTCCTCATGCGAACTCCTCCCAGTCGCAGCGACAGAAATGGCGTTAGAGCGGACTGGGCGTTTCGCCCGAGACTTCCTCACAGCTTCGGATCTCGAAATTTGGAGACTCCCACAGCCTCGCGGATGGAGGGCAGGGCGTGCCTCCGGCGGAAGCCAGCGGGAGCCGCACGACGGCGGATCCGCCAGCGGACAGCCGGCGGGGGATGTAAAAGCCAGTCGGCCAAGAGATGCAAAGGTTCTCAGACGCAGCACTCCGGGAAGGAGCGCGGGGCCGGTCCCCCGTCGCCCTCCCGCTCCTTTCGCCGACCAGAGCCTGCCACCGCGTGCGTCTGGCCCGGGAGTCCTCCTCCCCCCTCCTGCATGCCGGCCGATTCGCTTTGTAGTGCCCCTGCATCGCTGCCACGCTGGAGCGGATTGCCCCGCCTCGCTGCCGACGAAAAAACGTGTTCGGCCCGAGTTCGCGGCGTCGCACTGGCTGGCCCAGGCGAGCCCGTCCTGGAGCTCGGCGGGGCCTGGCCCGAGGAGGCCGAGTCGCCCAGTAGCCCTACAGTTGTATCCCGCCAGTGCGCAGGCACTGGGCCTGTAGTTTCCCATGTTCAGGCAAGGAGGCACTGGGCCTGTAGTTTCCCATGTTCATGGGAGGAAGAACCACCCCGGCCCCGAGAAGTGGCGCTCACCAAACGGCCCTGGCCGCTTGCCCTGGTGCTTCTTAAGAGGGTAGCTTGTCTGCTCCCTTCTGTGCGCCACGTCCGATGGTTCGTGGGCCGCTCCCGAGCTGGCAGCGAGGGCCAGGGTCTTCGCCCAAGGTCCTCTCCGCTCCACGCCCCAGCATCGCAGCGCGCCGGTGCGCGCATGTCTTCTGCAGGCTCCAAGGGAGGGCCGAGGAGGCGCAACGCAGCGCGCGTGCCGCCCCGCGTGCCGCCCCGCTGCCGCTGCTGCCCAGACCTCTCCGGGGGCGCACTCTGGCGAGGATGTCGAGGGGCTTGGCATCGCTCCGGCGCGGGCATGGCGTTCTCGGCGACGACCATCCCAGGAGCATCCTGGATCACCGAGCAAACGAACAAGAAACACGCACGAGACCGAGAAATGGAATGATGCACGGGACGTGGGCGCCCGAGCCATGGCAAGGAGGCGGATCCAGCCGTTCGGAGGGCCCCCGCTGCACACCTGCACGAATTCCTGGCCAGGCCGATCCCGGGCCCAAGGGCGGTGCGCACGCGCGCGCTGCCCTGCACAGGCCAGGCGGCATGTGCACGCCAATGCGGAGCCCAGGATAGGCCGGGCGGGCCAGGTCTGGAGGTGAGGCGCTCCAGACATGGCCTCCTTGCCTTCGAGGATCCCAGGAGTGGTCATCTCTTCCGCGGCGGAAGTAAGACGAGGCCGCCTCCGCCGGCGGAAGCTCGGCGGGCAGGCGGCGGAACTGAACAATGCGCCCCCAAGAGGTGAACACGTGTTTTTTGGGGCTCAGGGTTTCCGAAGTCGCCTGTCTGTCGAGGCGGCGTGTTCCCAGCCGTGGAGGCGAAGGACGGGTCGCGCCCTCGGAGCCCCGCGCGGGGCCGCACCACGCCCCGGGGCCCTGGGGCCTCGCGCGCTCGCCCCGAGGGTCGCCGCGGCTCAAGCTGACCCCGCCCCGTGCCGCCGCGGCAGCGGCCCGCCCCCTCTCGAAGAAGGAAAAACGGCATGAACAGAAACTCTTGGCGCTCCGCGCGGATTTCTTGGATCCGCGCCTGGCCCCCCCCCCGGCGGCGCCTCTGGCGCCGCCCTTGGCGCGCTCCGCGCGCCAGGGAGGGGGGGCCCAGCGCGGATCCAAGAAATCCGCGCAGAGCGCCAAGAGCTTATGTTCTTTCCTTCTTGTACCCTCCGCGCCCAGCTTGGGCGCGCTGGAGACCTCTCCCCGCACATCGATGCGTGATGTCCGACCCCGAACCTGCGAGGAAGACAAGGTGTACCCATGCTCTACCCTTCGACCGTGTTTCCCTTTCTGGGCCTCCTGGGAGGCCCTCGTCGCCACCGCTGGATTCGCTTCGAAATTCTGGTCAGAACGCACTTTGGTTTCCCCACGAACCAGCTTTCCGGATCGGTTTGGGAGGTCGCCGCGGCGATCGTGGTGGCCTTCAGTCGGGGCAGAGTGTTTGTCAGGGAGTGGCATCCCCCCTCCCCCGCTCTGCGACATAGAGATGTGGCCCAGAACTCGCCATCTCGCGGCAGAGAGAACTGCCAGTTCCTGTCCTGCATGGGCAATCGAGCTTTGGTCGCAAATCACGGGAGCCTTGCGTGTCCTCCCGATTCCGTTTGCGCCAGCGCCTGGTATCGATAAGTGAACGCCGATCTCGCGTCGACCAGCGTCGGTTTGCAATGAGCCGGCAAGATGGCACGGGAGGCTCCCAGCGTCTGATCCGGGGGAACGAAGCATGGCATAGGAATCAAACATCGGAGGCCCGCGCGGGCCTCCGAGTTGTTGTGTTTCTGCCATGCGTCGCCGCCCTAATGGAGGATGACGATTAATAAATGACCGGGGGTCGTGTTCACGCGGCGGCGCCCGGGATGACGATTAGGAAAAACCGGCCGCGGGCTGGAAAACTAGTTGTTTAATCGTTCTCCTCCAGTCAGAAAATTGTGCAGAAATAGCAGAACACTTTTTAAATCGTTTTCTCCCCTTTTTTATTAATCGTCATCCCGCATTACGTCGTCCCCCTATGATCAGGGGTCGGCCATCATGCAACAAAAAGAGCGCAGGGCGCGCCCGCGATGCTCGCGCGCCTCGCCGCGCTGGGGGCGCGCGCCGCCGCGCGCCGCGCGCCGCAGCCGCTGCACGCCCGGGCGGGGCTGCGGCTGTTCTCCGAGTGACCGCGCGCAGGGGCGGTCCGGGGGAGGAGGGGGAGGAGGAGGAGGAGGAGGAGGAGGAGGAGGAGGAGGAGGAGGAGGAGGAGGAGGAGAGGAGGAGGAGGAGGAGGAGGGAGGAGGAGGAGGAGGAGGAGGAGGAGGAGGGGGAGGAGGAGGAGGAGGAGGAGGAGGAGGAGGAGGAGGGGAGGAGGAGGAGGAGGAGGAGGAGGAGGAGGAGGAGGAGGAGGAGGAGGAGGAGGAGAGGTGGCCGAGCATGTTAGGCCCGCGGAGGCCGGGACACAGGTGAACCAGGGCAGGGGCAACCAAGGAAACGGCACTCCTTTCTTTCCTGCAGAGTCAACACTTTTCAGCACACGTGCCTGTCTTGTCTGCGGCTTTGCAGGGTTCAGGTTCGTGTCCGGGTTTAGAGGAGGTCTTGCGGGCTTTCAGGGCCCGCGTCCGGGTTCATTCTGGAAGTGCTGCCATGCAGTATTTTGTTCGCACCGCCGTCTGGAAAAATTGTTGCAAGGGATGTATCGTTAAAAAAATAAGGATTGGAGGTTTGGAGCTATTTTCGGCCCAGGGGGGGGGGCTCACCGGGCCTCGGGGCCGTCAAACAACCTTTCAGGACGAGAACCCGGTCCCAGGGAAAGGGTCGGGATTTCTAGGGATGTCGTCCTGAAACAAACAGGACGTCACATGTCTGGGGAGGCAGCCTCGAGGCGATGGCTTCGGAACTGTTCGGGGCCTCTTTCTGCCTCCGGGGGCCGTCTACTGGGGCCCTGGAGCTGTCAGGAAACGGACCCGCGGTGAAAGTCTAACCCCAGTTTGAGCGGAGATGGCTTCATCCCCTTCTCCTGGCCGGTTCTTCCCAACCAGTTCAGACCTCCCTGCCGCCTCCAAGGAGCATGTGCCAATGCCCCTGCTCGTCATCCTAAAGCGCCCTCGTCGACACGTTGTCCTCATCGATGATGCCTGCAGGCCAGGTCCGGGTGTCCCATGTTTGAAGCCAACGGCAGGTACGAGGGGCAGAACGTCACCGACGACCAACTGGTGAAGAAGTCCGACGACTGGGCCATCGAGGAGACGAACTTTTGCCTCGGGCGGACGAGCTTCGTCCGCTTCAAGGAGACCGGCGGCCCCGCGATTGCCCCCGTTCCTCTTCTCGAGCCCCCCGCTTCCTCCTCTTCCTGATCCTTCTATCCTCTGTCCCGCTCCTCTTCTTCCTTGCCTCTCACAGACAGTGCGCCCCTTGGGAGCCAATTGGCGAGGGGCAGCCTTCCGACACGCCTCGCAGCCATGATCGCGCCTCGGTGCCCAGGCCGCGAGGATACAGACAGGGGCCTGCCCGTCGCTCGCGAGGCAACGCCACCGCGACCGAGACGAGTGGCGCTCTGGCTGCCGCGGACTGGGGCGGACCCCTTCCGAGAGCCCCCCCCCCCCCCGCCGCAGCCCTCGCATCACCGGGCCGCTCCCCTCGCATCACCGGGCCGCTCCCCTCGCACCGCGCCCTCGTGGTGCTCGCAGCCTGGGCGCGGAGACCTCCAGCCCCTCGATGTCCCCGAGCCACCACAGTCCCCGGACCGGACCTTCCGCGCCCCCGCTCCCCGGGGCGGGCCCGCCCCCCCCCCCCCATCCCTCCTCCTCCTCCTCCTCCTCCTCCCTCCTCCTCCTCCTCCTCCTCCTCCTCCTCCTCCTCCTCCTCCTCCTCCTCCTCCTCCTCCTCCTCCTCCTCCTCCTCCCTCCCTCCTCCTCCTCCTCCCCCTCCCTCCTCCTTCTCATCCTCCCTGCTCCTCCTCCTCCTTCTCCTCCTCCTCCGCTTCAAAAGGAGACCGACGACCTCGCGCGCCGCACGAAGCACCTGATGGACACGCAGCTGGCGAAGCAGCACACCCGCCTGCGCGACGGCACGGTCATCCCGTACACCGCCCTGTTCCTCACCGACGTCCTGGAAGCTGACGAGTTAACCAAAACCGCGTGAAGTAATTGACAAGGTCCACCCAGTGGCGCATGCCCAGGGGCGGCCGGAGGCTGCATGCTCGCCCTCACGGTCTGCAGATTCCAGCCGCCCCAAGACAGGCGCTCCCGCCCGCCCGTCCGACCAGCCCGTTTTGATGCTTCGCCCGCCCGACCGACCGCTTGAATGGCCCGCCCGCCCCGCCCTCCCGCCTGATGTCCCGCCGCCTTGACTACCTTCCGGATTTGGTAACTATCCTGCTCGCATCGTCGTCGCAGTCGTCAGTCTTACGACGGGTTTCCCCCACCTTTGCGACGCTTCTCCGCCGCACACGCACACACATATGTATACATACACAAAAATCTAGAGTATATATATATATATATATATATATATCTCTCTCTCTCTTTGTATGTATGCATGTGTATATATATACATATATATGTATGGGGGTGGCCGATTCCCTCCCTGCGAAAACAAATGCGGGATATTTCCTTCCAAAGTGGCGATGATAGTTGCGTGTTCTTTTGTTGTGCTTTCGCGAACGGCAAATCCAAATGACGGAAAGAGAAAGAAGGAATGCGGGAGAGAGAAGGAGAGGCGAGAGAGAGAGAGAGAGAGAATAAGAGGCAGAGAGAAATGGGGAGGAAAAAAGCTGAGGAGAAGGATGCGGAGGCGAAGGGAGGCGGATTGACAAGAAAGGAGGGAAGGGGAGAGGAGAGAGGAAGAGGACGAATATCCAGCGTTGTAAACAGCCACGATCACACAGCAGCGACGATGACGGTAGCCGACGATGTCGGGACAGTGTTGAGCACCCACGGCCCCGTGCGTCACATTACTGTCCGGCTTTCCCCCGCCCGCCGTCTTACTCCTATCTCCTCTTTCCTCCGTCCCCCTCTTCGTCTGCAGGCGGTTTCGCGTCCTGCACACCCCCGGCAGTGCCGCCCCTGACGGACTTTCGAGGACATTCGAGTTCCGAGTTCTGAGTTCCGTCCTCCGTCTACCTCCGCCCCTCCTCCTTCCTTCCGCTCGCCCTCGTCCTCAACGTCGGCGCCATCATCAGCGTATGCATGACCATCATCAACGCTGCCGTCATGCTCATGCTTGTCATCGCGATCCGCATCGTCATCCACATCCGATCGGTAATTAGCATCACGGCCGTTCTCTTCATCATCACAACCGGTCTCTTCCGCAAACGGATCATCATCTTCCATTGGTCCTCGTTCTCGCCAGCATAATGCACATCCTCCTCAGGATCCGCATCATCATCACCACCATCATCACCATCATCATTATCGTCGTCATCAACATCAGCAGCATCACCATCATCATCAGCATCGTCATCAGCAGCATCAGCATCGTCGTCATCATCTGCATCAGCATCAGCATTATCATCATCAGCATCAGTGCCATCGTCGTCGCAATCAGCATCACCAGCATCAGCATCAACATCTTCGTCATATTCATACTCATCCTCATCATCCTCATCATAATCCGCATCATTAGCCTCGTAGTCAGCATCATCCTCATCATCAACAACAGCATCATCATCCTCATGATCAGCAGCAGCATCAGCATCATTCCCGTCATCATTATGAACCAACGTCATCGACACTACCACCTTCCTCATCGTGTGCATGTTCCCTCCCGTCGCGGCCTTCTCCTGATCCTCCTTCAGATGATGGGGCTGTCGAGTGAGAGACTCCTCAAAAGCTTGAGGGCAAGGAGACTCCCGCTTGAGGCATCCCCGCAAGGACTACAGAGGAGGCTCCTTCATAAGATCTCCGACCAAACAAAGATCAAGATGCTGCCGCCTGATAGGTCCCAAGAGACCATACGTGGAGGATGCTCCCGTCTGAGATGGCCCCCAAACGATCTCAGATGCGGAGGTTCCCGCCTGACGACGAGGCTCCCGCCTGAGAGGGCCCCCTAAAAACCTAAACAGCAGGAGGCTTTCGCCTGCGAGGTCCCCAAACCACTCTCTGTGGAGGAGGCTCCCGCCTGAGAGGTCCCCACAACACTCGCTTGGGAGGAGGCTCCCATCCGAGAGGTCCCCGAACAACCTGTTCTGGCGAAAGGCCCAACCATATGCGGTTGTGAGTATCGCCGTTGTCTGTATCGCCTCCGGTGGATCCCTTTATAGTGCTATGAAGCGTGTCGAAGGTGTGCCGAATTGGTTGGGGCCTTCGGTGGCGCTCCAGGTGAGGCCGCCAGGCCGCGAACCGTGTGAGAGGTGTGCCGAAATGGAGCAGTGCAGCCATGCGAACGTCGCCGCTGGCCTTCGGTGAGCCACGAAGCGCTGTACTGAGTGGGTGAGGCGCATGCGACCACCGCCACTGGGGCCTTCGGTGGAGATCCCTATGAGGCCATGAGGCGCTGTACTGAGTGGGGGAGACGCATGCGAACACCGCCACTTGAGCATTCCGTGGGTATCCTTATGGGGCCACGAGGCGCTGTACTGGGTGGGGGAGACGCATGCGAACACTGCCACTGCGGCCTTATGTGAAGCTTCCAATGTAGCCACGCAATTTGCACTGGGTGGGGGACAGGCATGCGGACACCGCCACTGTGGCCTTCGGTGTAGCTCCTCACCATGGAGCCATGAAGCGCTGGACTAGGTGGGGGAAGCGCATGCTGACATCGCCACTGGTGCCTTCGGTGGAGCTCCCGATGTAGCCACGAAGCGCTGTACTGGGTGGGGAAAAAGCATGCGGACACCGCCACTGGGACCTTCGGTGGAGCTTCCTATGTAGCCACGAAGTGTGTACTGGGTGAGGGAGACGCATGCGAACACCGCCACTGTGGCCTTCGTTGGAGCTCCCTATGGGGCCACGAAGCGCTATACTGTGTGTGTGTCGGGGGGGGAAGAAAGAAACGCATGCAGACACCGCCACTGGGACCTTCGGTGAAGCTCCGGGGGCCACGAACCGCTGTACTGGGTGGGGGAAACGCATGCGGACACCGCCATTGGGGCCTTCGGTGTTGCCCCTACGGGGGCACGAAACGTTGTACTGGGCGGGGGGAAACACTGACACTGCCACTAGGACCTTCGGTGGAGCTTTTTATGGGGGCCACGAGATGTGTACTGGGCGGGGGAAGCGCACGCAGACACCGCCATTTGGGCCTTCAATGGAGCTCCCTATGGGGCCACGAAGCGCTATACTGGGTGGGGGAGACGCATGCGAACCATGTCGATGGGGCCTTCGGTGGGGCTCCCTATAGGGCCACGAAGCGTCCGAGGGGTGTGCCACAAATGGAGGGGACGGCATGCGAACCATACCACTGGAGCATTGCATGGCGCTCCCTATGGGTCCACGAAACGTGTGAGGGGTGTGCCAAAGTGGCGGGGGGGCCATGCCACTGGTGCCTCCGGGCCACGCCACGAAACGTGTGAGGGGTGTCCCGCAGTGGAGGGGAGGGGGGGGGGCGGCATGCGAACTGGGGCCTTCGGTGGAGCTCCCGATGGGGCCACGAGCCGTGTGAGTGGTGTGCCAACATGTGGACGGGAGGGCGGCATGCGAGCCATGCCACTGCGGCCTTCGGTGGAGATCCCTATGGGGCAACGAAACGTGTCAGGGATACGCCAACGTGGGGGGGGGGACGGGAGGAGGGAGGAGCGGGAGCAAGAGGAGGAAGAGGAGACACGGGCACCGTTTCTTCTAAACGAGACCCCAACACCACAGGATGGTGGGACAACAACAAGCAGGAGGATGCTCCCGCCTGGGAGGTCCCCAGAAAACCCAAGGACATCCAACGGCTCGCAACCTTGCGGCTGTCACAGAAAGCCCAACAGACCCCAACCTCAAAAGGAGAACTAGAACTCCGGCGCTGCCCCAGATGCGTTGCCAAGGGCAGCCATCTCCTCTGAATGTGCTTCCAGATTGTTTATGTTGCTGGACAGTTTTTTTAGGATGAGAGTTTTGGTGTTTGGGTTTCTCTGGGTTTGTTGGGGGACCTCTCCAGGCTGGACCTTCCTCCAGTTTGGTTGTTCTCGGGATCTCTCATGCGGGAGCCCTCCCAAGATAATTGTTGGGGGAATTTTCAGGCGAGAGCCTCCTCCGCAGAGAGTTTTTTGGGGACCTCTCAGACGGGAGCCTCTTCCTCTTCGCGTTTTTTCCCGACCATCCCTTTTGGTGTTGGGTGCGCGTTTTGAAGAGACACCGCCCCGCGTCCTCCTCTCCTCTCCTCTCCTCCTCCCTCCCTCCTCCTCTGCCTCCTCGTCTTCTTCCTCCTCGTCCTCCTCCTCGTCCTCCTCCTCGTCCTCCTCCTCCTCCCTCCTCCCATCCCTGCCTCTGCTCTCCGCATGTCTTCATCGTTGTCATCATCGTCGTCATGATGGTCGTCATCACCATCATCATCATCATCATCATCATCATCATCATCATCATCATCATCAGCGGCAGCAGCATCAGCATCATCATCTTTATCTTCATCTTCATCTTCATCATCATCATGCTTGTCATCACGATCATCATCATCATCATCATCATCATAATCATCATCATCGAAAGCATCAACATCATCATGATGGTCACCACCATCATAATATTTATCAGCATCGCCACCATCATCATCATCAGCAGCATCAGCATCATTGCCATCATGATCACCAGCATCGTCTTCATCACCACCACCACCATAATCATCTTTAACACCAGCATCATTAACACCGTCACCATCATTCTCATCATAATCATCATCATCAGCATAATCATCATCATCATCAACATCATCATCAGCATCATCATCGTCATGACCATCGTAATCATCACGATCATCACCATCGCCGTCTTTACCATCATTGTCATCGACACTCATTTCGGCACACCACTCACACTTTTCGTGGCCCCGCAGGGAGCTCCACCGAAGGTCCCAGTGGCGCAGTTCGCATGCGTCCTGGCCACCCATGTCGGCACGCCTTCAAACGTTTCGTGGCTCCATAGGGAGCTCCAGCTGAGGTCCCAGTGGCGCAGTTCGCATGCGTCCCGGCCACCCATTTCGGTACACCCTTCAAGCGTTTCGTGGCCCCATGGGGAGCTCCACCAAAGGTCCCAGTGGCGCAGTTTGCATGCGTCCCGGCCACCCATTTCGGCACACCCTTCAAACGTTTCGTGGCCCCATGGGGAGCCTCACCGAAGGCGCCAGTGGCGCAGTTCGCAT
>CAUYUJ010000481.1:113395-125895 GCA_963575745.1 Prorocentrum cordatum
TGCATAGAATCTCGTGCCGCAGCTTGGCGCCAACGGTCGCGGTCGGGGTTGTCTTTGGGCAGCGCGTCGCTCCGCCGGCTCTCGCCCACCACGCTCCGGGTCGACGCCTCCCCCGTTCCCGAGCCTCGGCGCCCCGAGCCTTGCCCAGCCTCCCGCCCCGCGGAGCGCAGCGACACGCAGATCACCCCCGAAAGGGCGCGGCGTGCCGCCCGGGCCAGCCGCCGGCGCGCGGGCAGAGCATGTGCGCCCGCGCGCCCCGCCCGCCGAGGACAAGCCCGGCCCCGTGCACATCTTCACCGAGCAGCCGCTGCTGAAGTGGACCTGGGACGAGACCTACGACGAGGCGTACGAGAAGCCCGAGGGCGCCAAGTGACGCGGCGGCGGCCCGCCGCGCGGCCGCGTCCCCTCCGAGGGGCCCTCGGGGGATCCGAGCGTGCCGATGCCGATGCTGGTGCCCCTCGCTCGTGTTCGCCCTCTCCGGCGGAGCCCTCGTCGCCACGGGCGGGTTCGCCCTGCTGGAGCCCTGGGGAGCACACCAAGTTCGTGGCCTGTCGACGCGCTGCGATCCCAGCGCTGGCGTTCAACCGGCCCAGAACCCGGCGACATCGCACGATCTGCGCGATCGCGAAGGCCCGATCGCTTCACGTTGAGCGATCCACTCCGTGCCAGAAGCCGACGCCCACGTCGCCACGACACGAGCTTGCCGCAGCGGCATCGGCTCGTTGTTCTGCCCCTCGGGGCCGAGCTTCTGCCTGGCCTCGACGGGGGGGGGCCTTCGTCCTGCTCGAGCCTCTCTTCGCACTCCCCCCGCCGGGGGCCCAGCCTCCCCCCTCAGGTCCTCCTCGAGGGCCCCGTCCCCCCCTCCCTGGCCCTCGTCTCCCCTGGTTCCCCCGGGGTCGTTTCCTACCCTTCGCCTCCCCCCCATCTCCCCGCCCCCCCCCCCCTCGTCCATCACCTCTTCTGTCTCGAATCTCTCTGCCCAGCTCAACAGCCGCAGAGGCTCTGGAACCGACGCAGCCGCAGAACTTGGCACGGGGGCTCGCGCAGTTCGGCGCTGAGCCCATGGTAGCGCCACTTCCCAGGAGTGTCCAGGGGCCTCCCCGCTCTGTTAGAGACAGCATGCATCTTTGCCCTGATATGACCATTATCCCTCATCCTCCTCGTCCTGGCCCTCCTCGTCCACCTCCGCTTCCGCGTCGTCGTCAAAGTCCACTTCCTCCTCTTCCTTCTCCTCCCCCTCCTCCTCCTTCTCCTCCTCCTCCTCCTCTTGTCCTTGGCGTGATCTTTGGATGCTGGACCCGCTCGCCTCGCCAGCCCGGATGGTAAAGGCGAGCATGTTGAGGACCGTGGGATGAGAAGATGGGGATGTGATGTGCGAGCAGGAGGAGGGGTTCTTGGGAAGGAGCGAATGGGCGAGTATGGCAGGCGAGAATTAGGGCGTGCGCAGAGGGCGCAGGAGCGGGATGCGACTTGGACGATCCGTCTCTTACCAGCCACGCCCCCCCTCCTACACACACCACCTGCATTGTAGATATGGCGGTCTCTTTGTTGGGCCGCGCTGACACGGAGGCAATCACTGCCTTGATCAAACTGGCCTCGCTGCAGTGCGCGTTCAAGACCCTTGACGAGGAGATCAAGATGACTAGCCGCCGTGTGAACGCTCTGCAGTTCTCCGCATCCGCTGCCTTCCGTGTGTTTGATTGGGTGGCGAGGGAGGTGGATGTTCATGGCAATGGCGATGGGTTATGAGGAGGACGTGGGTCAACTCAGTGTGGCCATACGATCGTCCGTTTGCGAGTTCTCAGCGTATGGAGCAATGACTGGTTATTGCATTTCCTGTAGGTACTACCTTCTGCCGATGATCGATCCCTGGGTCTGTTCACTGCTCACTATTCTGGCGGTGGTCTGTCCTCTCACCTAGCCCTCTGGGCACACGGGAGGGGAGACAGGAAGAGGATGGATGAATTACCATCAGAAATGTTTGCCAGCGTGGACCCCAAGCAGTGATCTCTTGCAATCTATGTGGGGCAACCTAGGTGGTAAAATACATGTGAGACAATCCAGGTTGTGCAGTGAGTGTGGTGCAAACTCTGTGGCGCAAAACAATGCTAAACAGTACAACGCAACGCAATGCAATACGATGCAATGCAAAGCAGTGTAAAGCAGTCCCGAGCCATGCAAAGCAGCGAAAAAAAGCAAGACAGCGCAGTGCAATGGACAAGGCGCTGGAACGCGGGGCGCAGCAGCGCAGCAGCGACAAAAAGCAGCGGCGCAGGGCAGCAGCGCAGAGCCCAGAGCAAGGCAAAGCAGCGCAGGAAGCAGTGCAGAAACCGGTCGAGAGCAGTGCAAAAACTGGCGAGAATGCAGTGCGCAGCGCCGTTGCCAAGCGAGGCAGAGAGCTCTGCAGAGCAGCTGGCGGCGCAGCTGGCGGCGCGGACGGGCGGCGACGGGCCGCCCCGGCACCGGAGCCCTCGGGTGGCGGCGCCGGACGGGCAGCGCCACAGGCCGGCCAGGCGGGCACCGGGGCCCAGGTGGTGTCGGGGGCAGCGGTAGGCAAGCAGTGGCGAGGCGTCCTGGCCCGCCTTGGGAGCCCTACCAAGCAATGTCCTGAGAACCGTTTTGGGGTGCCCACGAGATGTTCTCAGAACGTCTCTGTCTGAGATCGTCTTTTTTTTAACACCTCGGGGTTATGTTCTAAGAACACTGTTGTTGTTTGTTGTTCGTAAAACATTCTTGGGCTCTTGAGCATTTCGTGGTAGGACCATATAGGAATGCCGGGGCGGTGGGTCCCTGCTCAAGAGAGGGGTTGATAGGCATAAGGGGGGGATGCATCGATCCCCGATCGCCCACTGGTTGCCGATAGGGGCCCGAGAACCTCACCCCGCCCAGGCAGGTGCGGATTCACGGTCGGGAGCCTATCGCCGATCTATCGGCGATCCATTGCCGATGCCAGGTCGATGCAGCCCCCCCTGCTGTCTATCCCCCCTTTATCATGACCCCTCCTGGTGGCCGCGGACAGCTGGCGACGGGCAGCCACAGGCCGGCCAGACCCGCACCAGCGCTCCGCGGCTCAGTGAAGCGAAGTGAGCATGCTTCATCTGAACAGGAAGGAGGATTGCGAGGTATATGTTTTGCAATGTTTCCGTTGCTGCAAGCATTGTTATAGGAAGCTAGACCTAAAACAATAATGATCTAGGGAAGTCAAGGGGTGCGGAGGAGGGAGGAGGCAGGAGGGCAGGGAACAGAGAGAGAGGTAGCGATTTGTTGCTGGCTGCTTGTGGTAGGATGTCCAGGGCAGGTTGGGGTTACTGCATTGCCAGCTGCCTGAGCTGCACGGCATGTCGAGCCATGTCCGAAACTTCGGGATCGAAGAACGCTATAACATAAACTTTGTCCGCCGTCGGGGACGCCTGCCCCCGGGCGGCTGGAAAGGTTATCCCCCCCCCGACAGGATCGTTTGATTTTATGAGCAGACCTCCCGACCCGTCCACCCTGCATGCCGCGGCCGCCAGATCCCCAGGTCCCCCGAGTGTCCCCGAGAGCCCCGCCTCGCGCCACTCTGCTCACCGCGGCCGCCAGATCCCCAGGTCCCCCGAGTGTCCCCGAGAGCCCCGCCTCGCGCCACTCTGCATACCGCGGCCACCAGATCCCCAGGTCCCCCGAGTGTCCCCGAGAGTCCCGCCTCGCGCCGACACACCAAAACATGACAGAGCGGTATCATAAGATAACATAACATAGCATGGCCCATCTTAATATGCTATGACAGAACCGGGCATAACACCACACCACCTGACATAGCATACCCGAGCATAACCGTTTCTTTGCCACTGCACACCATGACGTAACATAACACACCATGACAGGGCAGTGCATACCATATCACAGCATATCCGCACATAATTCCATAGCACGACGAAGCAAACACACCGCAAGAACACATAGCGGAACGGAACCCACCAACCCAGAACACGCCATAACCTCACATAACATGACATAACATATCATTGCACAACACAGCACATCACCGGACACTACAACAGCTCGGAGCATTCCTAGCATGTCACAGAATATCATACCATACTATGGCATGACGTGTCATGTCAAAACAGAACATTACATGCCATGATACGCAACCGTATAACACAGCATCACAGGACCTATACCTTGACAGATACCGTCCAGCACATATGATACGTAATAACATGACGCAGCGCGGTATACTACGTTACAGCATAGCAGAACGTAGCATCTCATCACACCGTAACTTGTGATACATTGGATCATACAGAGCAGAGCATCTCAACACATCCCATAGCACAGCATCGCATAACATACCATACCACAACCATGACAAACTTTATCATCCCCTAACACATAAGTGCAGAGCATATCACACCGTGGCTCAGCATCACAACACATAGCGTTCCATCACATTGGAACGCAAACCATGACAGGGTGCGGCATAACACATTATACAATGGCGTACAATGGTATCAGATAGCACCATAACATAACAACGCATCACATGTCATAGCATGCCCGAACAGGATATACTAGATCACATCATAACAGCGAGTGCGGTGACATCGTGGAGCACACAGAGCATACATAACACAACGCCCCATACCATAACACAAAAGGAGAGGGCACACCAGACCATAGCGTAAAAGAATAGTTCATAGTCTTCCGTACAGTTGCACAACACACCATAGCATAACACATAATCGCAGCTTATCGTAGCATGACGCATCACATCATGACGGACCTTGACCAAGCATAGTTGAACAGATCAGGGCATAAGAGATATTGACCATGTCATGACAGAACTGAGCATGACAGAACGCAACACCGATAACAACATTTCTTCACAACGCAAACCAGGACACAACCCAGCAGAGTGGGGGTATATCGAATCATTACAGATCAGAACGGAGCGTGTCCAAACGGTTTTACCATCGCTCTTCGACGGAAACGAATGTATCCAAACACGCAGGCTTTACCATGCTGCGTATGGCAACAGAACGCAGCGCAATGCAATGAACAGAGAGCAGGGCCACTGATATTGCTACGACTGCTACTGCTACTACTACTACTACTACTACTACTACTACTACCAGTACCACTACTACTACTACTACTACTACTACTACTACTACTACTACTAGTACTACAACTACTACTGCCACTGCTACTACAGCTACTGCTACTGCTACTCTTACGTTTTCTTGTTGTACGGCCACTACTACTACTACTATTACTACTACTACTACTACTACTATTACTACTACTACTACTATTACTACTACTACTATGTCTACTAGTACTAGTAGTAGCAGTACTACTACTACTACTACTACTAGTACTACTACTAATACAACTACTACCACTACTACTGCTACGACTACTGCTCAGACTGCTGCTAGTACTACTACTACTACTACTACTACTACTACTACTACTACTACTACTACTACTATTACTGTTCTACGACTACTGTCACTAAGACCACTACTACTACTATTACTACTACTACTACTACTACTACTACTATTACTACTACTACTACTACTCTTACTGTTCTACGACTACTGTCACTAAGACCACTACTACTACTACTACTACTACTACTACTACTACTACTACTACTACTACCACTACTACTACTACTACTACTACTACGACTACTACTACTACTACTACTACTATCACTACTATTACCACCACCCTTCATTAGTACTACTACTACTACTATTACAACCACAACTACGACGACGACGACTACTACTACTACTACTACTACTACCAGCATTGGTAGTAGTAGTAGTAGTAGTAGTAGTAGTAGTAGTACTCGTACCACTATTACTATTACTACTATTGCGACTACTGCTACCACTACTACTACTACTATGATTTCTACGGCTGCTACGGCTACCACTGCCACTACTACTACTGCTGCTACTACCATTACTACTACTACTACTACTACTACCACTACTGCTACGACTACGACTACTCCTGTTCTTACGACTATTCTTTCTACTGTTACCATTACTATTACTACTATTACTACTACGGCTTCTTTTACTTTCACCACGCTTCGTACTACTATTGTTACTACTCGTACGAGTACCATCACTAATACTACCTCGTACTACTAGTACTACTATCATTTTGCTACTACTACGTCTTCTACTCATACGATCACTAGTTCTACGAGTACTTCTTCTACCACGAATAATACATCTACTCCTACTACTCGTAGTAGTGATGAGTCTAAGACCAGTTCGACTACGGCCACTACGAACATTTCAACCATGACCATCCCGACTACTACAACTGCAACTACAACTACAACAGCAACGAGACGGATAGCGCCCCCACCTCCAGCCTGCTACACTTTGCAAGCCCGAAACGGAGAGCGACCCCACCCCCAGCGCACCCCTTTATGGCATCGGGAAAGTGCCAGGCCTGCCACATTATGCGGACCCGAAAGGATAGCCACCGCAACCATTGCGCACGTCCGTGGCGTCGAGACAGTGCCACACCTTCCACGTTTTGAAAGCCCGGAACGGATAGCGACCCCCCGCGCACCCCCTTGCAGCGTCGAGCAATTGCCACACCGGTCACATTCTGCGAGCCCGAGCCGGATAGCGACCCCACCCCCAGCGCACCCCCTTGTGGCATCGAGGAAGTGCCGCGCCTGCCACACTTTGCAAGCCAGAAGCGGATAGCGACCGCACCCCTTCTGGTGTCGAGAGGCTGCCACGCCTGCCATTGAACGCGAATCCGATACGTATGTGTTGTAGATCGCGATTCATATGTATGTGTATGATGCGTGCGCGGCTGTATCTGGACACGTGTCTCATGTGGCAAGGCCGAAACGGAGAGCGAACCCCATCCCCAGCGCACCCCGTTGGGGCATCGAGAAACTGCCACGCCTGCCACACGATGCGGGCCCGAAACGGATAGCGACTGTACCATTTGCGCATCTGCGCGGCGTCGAGAACATGCCACACCGGCCACACTTTGCACGTCGGAAACAGATAGCGACCCCACCCCCAGCACACCTCCTTGTAGCGTCGATAAATTGCCACGCTTGTCACATTTTGCGAGCCCGACACGGATAGGGACCCCACTCCTAGCGGACCGCCTTGTGGCATCAAGACAATGCGCGCCTGCACCATTTCGCAAACCCCAAGTGGGTAGCGACCGCACCTCCTCTGGTGTAGAGAAACTGTCTCGCCTGCCATTGACTTCGAATACTACACGCATGTCTTGTATATCGCGTGTCAGCTGTCTGTGTATGATGCCTGCGCGCCTGTATATGGACGCGTGTCTCATGCGAGTGGGCAGTATGCAGCGAGTACGTAGTGGGTGTATGATGCAGTGAACACGCCAGGCGTGCACTGGCGCGGTTAGTGTGTGTGTGTATGTGTGTGCGCGCGTGCCTGCAAATGTGTGCATGCGTGCGGTTATATGTAGACGCGTGTCCCATGTACGTGTCGTGCACGTGTTGCGCGTGGGCGTATGTGGAGGAAGGAAGAGCAGGGGAGGAGAGAGGAGGGAGGGAGGTGTGTGTGTGTGTGTGTTTGTTCTGGGCGGCTGGCTCGCGTGGCGCATGGGCCTGGCGGTCACTCCAGCGCGCCCCCATGCAGCCTCGGCCATGCGCGCCGAGCGCCCTCCTACCTCGGGCGGGGGAGGGGAGGCCGCCGAAGCTGCTGCGGACGCGGCGCTGCTGCGACTCCGGCGTCTCCGCAACCTTCGGATGACGCTGGGGCGCACTACTGTTTCCGCCCGGCAGGCTTCGGCGGCAACCATTCAGGCGTTCCGTTCGGCTGATGCCGCTTGCCCGGATTGGGCCCCGGCGATGGCGGCGCTGCAGCTGGACGCTCTGGTCTCTGAGGCGATGGTGGTGCGCGCCGAGGCGGCCTGGCAGCTGGCGCGCGCGGCGGCGCGATCGCGCCGGCAGGCCGAATGGCACCGCTGGGTGGCGGATTCGCTTGAGAACCGCCAGGGGCGGCTGTATCGCTGGATCCGCGGCGGCGGCAACATAGACGCTGAGCTCGTGCCTGCTGGTGGGTCTGGCGGGGAAGCTCCTGGCAGCCGCCCGTGGTTGCTCGCCTTGCAGGGCGGCCCTGCGGCGCGCCTGCGGCACTACGAGGGGCCGTGGAAGGCGGCTCCGCCCGCCCCTCCAGCCGCGGAGGAGTGGCTGCAGGAGCTCGATGGCCTCCCGCCATTCCCGGACCGGACCCCCTGGACAGCAGGGATGGTCGGCTGGCTGCTGCGGCGAATGCCAAAGCGGAAGAAGCCGGGGCTCGACGCTTGGGCTGTCGGCGAGCTCCGGTTGCTGCCTGCCGAGCTGCACGGGTGGATCGCCGACCTGTTCGAGGAGGTGGAGGCCCGCGGCGAGTGGCCGCGCGAGCTCGCCGAAGCGGAGGGCCTGCTGCTCCCGAAGCCTGGTGGCGGCCAAGGCCCGCTGGAGCGCCGGCCGATCTGGCTCCTCCCGATTCTTTATCGGCTTTGGGCGGCAGGGCGTGCCCGTCTCTTCGCGCAGTGGCGCTGCTCTTGGGAGGGGAATTCCTGGCGGCGCGGCGCAGAGGAGCAGGCATGGGAGCTAGCCTTGGAGCTCGAGGCCGCCGATGCCCTGTCCGAGGAGGTCGTCGGTGCGGCCCTCGACTGGAGCAAAGCGTACGACCAGGTGGACTTGGGGACGCTCCCGGTTCTGCTGGCGCGGGCGGGGGTCCCGCCGTGGCTCGCCCGCCCAGCCCTGCGCGCCTACGGAGCCCGCCGCCGGGTGCGCGTCGACAGCGCCATCGGGGAGCCCTGGGCGCCTTCGCGCGGCCTGCTGCCAGGTTGTCCGCTCGCCGTGTTCGTGCTGGGGGTGCTGACCCGGCCTTGGGCTCGCCGTGCCGCGAGGTTGGGCGACCTGCTTCGCTTGCGGGTGTACGTCGACGACTTCACCCTATGGGCCCGCGTGGCCGCCGACCGCGCTGACGAGGCGGCGGAGGAGCTCGAGCAGGCGCTGCGGACGACAGACGCCTTCGAGACGGCAATGGGGTGGAGGCTCAACCGGACAAAAAGCCGCCAATTCGCAAGCCGCCAGGCGTTGCGACAGTGGCTGCAGGAGAAGTCCCCAGGCATCCAGGCGCGCGCGGATTTCAAGGACCTTGCAAGGGGGTCATCGCGACTGCCGGCAGGGCGCGCCGCTGCGCCGTCTCCGCCGGCCGGCTGGTCGTCGCGCAGGGCCGATTTGCCAGACTCGGCCGGCTGCCCGTCAGTTTTCGCCAGCGCTGCGTGCTGGGCGCCGCCGCGGGCACTGCTGCGGGCCTTTACGGCGCGGCCTGCGGACGCCCCCCGGCGCGCGAGTTGGCCGGGCTTCGCGCCGCCGCACGGCACGCCGTCTGCCGGGGCGGGTTCCGGGCGGCTGCGGAGATCGTGTTCGGCGTCTTGGCGCCGACCTGGCGGCTGGACCCGGCGGCGGTGACGATCATCGCGCCGCTGTGGCAGGTCGTCAAAGCCATGCGGAAGCGCCGATTCCCAGCGGAGCTCTGGAGGCGAGCCGCTGGCGCCATGGCCGCGGGGCACGGCCGCGGCTTTGGCCCGGTGGACGCGGCGATCCGGAGCTTGGCGGAGTTGCAGTTGGGGGCCGATGTCGAGTGCTGGACTGGTGTGGCCACCTCGCCTGGCGGCTGGCGCCCGGCCGACCGCGCCCTGCCCGACACGCGCGCGGTTCTCCTCCGTGCTTGGGCAGCCCGCGAGGCCCGTGAGGTGGCAGGGCGGCGCGCAAGTTTTCGACACCTAGACACTGGAATCGACAGGTGGGCAACCAGGCGGCTCCTCTAAGGCGGGGAGCTGGCGGCCGACGCCGCGGGGGCCCTCCGCGCCGTGCTCACTGGAAACGTCGTCACGGAGGCGGTGGCGGCGAAATGGGGGCGCCCTGCGGCATGCCCGCACTGCGGCGCGGCGTGCGACGACTTCGAGCACCGCTTTTGGGCTTGTCCCTGCTGGGAACCCGCGCGCGCCGCCGCGCTGGGCCCCGAGGGCTTTGCCCGCGCCGAGGCGCGCGCGCGGCTGCCAGCCCAGACGTCGCTGACCGGGGTGTTGCCCCAGCACCCGCAGCTGGCTGCGCTGGCGGACTAGGCGCACTGGCCGCTGCCGCGCCCAGCCCTGCAGGCCCGCGCTGCTGAGCCAACCCGGGCGCGCGCTTGGACGGACGGTGGCTGCGTGCACCCCACCGACCCCCTCCTCGCTAGGGCAGGGTGGGGGGTGGTGCTGGACCAGGGCGCTGGCCGTCAGGAGCACCGCGGGCCTGTCGACGGCACGCAGACCGCGCAGCGCGCCGAGCTCACGGCAGCGGTGCATGCCGTCAGCCTGGCAGGCGGTGCCGTCGAGATAGTGACCGATTCTCGCTTCGTCAGCAACGGCGTCGCGGCGATCAAGGCCGGGGCGTCCACCGAGGATTGGGCCCACGCAGACCTGTGGGAGTTGATCGTTCCTCACTGCCGCAGCGACGCGCTAGCCGCGCGATGGATTAAGGGGCACCTCGACGCCGCGGAGGCCCAGGCACGAGGTGTGTCGCCAGAGGACCGCTCCGGCAACGCCGCGGCCGACCGCCTCGCCGGGGTGGCAGCCGAGGCCCGGCTGCCTCCGCTGGCGCTGCGCCAGGAGCTCGAGCTGCAGCTGATCGCGCTCATGGCCGTGCAGCGCGTTCTCGCCGCGGTGGAGCTTGCGGCGCTCAAGGCCAACCACGGGCATGGCCCTGGAGGCCCGCGCGTGCGGCGGCGCTGGGCGCAGGCGGGGCATCGCCGCCGCCGCGTGCCCCGCGTGGCGGACGACGCTGCGGTTGCGGCCGCGGTGGCCCCAGAGGCGGAGCAGGGACAGGCGCGCGCAGCGCCAGGCCCAGGGGCGGCCGCCGCGGCGAGGGCGCTGTTCGCCTGCAGCGCTTGGCGGGGGCACGTCGCCTCCCAAGGGCCCGCTTGGGTGGCCTGCGTGGCGTGCGGGTGCTGGGCCCCGCGCTGGGAGCGCCTCGCGGGCCGCCCGTGCAGCGGATGGGCGCCGCACCTGCCCCCGCGGGCGGCCGGCCTGCTGCTCCTGGGTGCCCCGCGCGCCGGGGGCCGCGAGGCGGCGTGGCGGGCGGCTGTGCGACGGCGCCTGCTGGAGCGCCCGGGCGCGCCAGACTAATTAGTTAATTAGTTGCGCGGCGGCCGCTTTGGGCTGCCGCTGGCCCCCCGCGCTCGCCGGGGCGCGCTGCTGTGCTTTCTTGTTTCCCCGCCTCCCCCTCCTCCTCCTCCTCCTCCTTCCTTGTTTCCGGCTTCTCTGCGCTCTGTTGTCACCCGTTCTCGCCGCTGGACCCCCTACGGATGGTAAAAAAAAGTGTTCTGGGCGGGACCGCAGGTGCGACGCGGCACGGAAATTTCGCTACCGAGGAACCCCACATACTTAATTTGAATATTATGTGTTTGCTTAAGTTTATAAGATATGTGCAATTATGCTTCTGAGCCCTCGTCGCAAATGTTCCCTTATGTGTCATCCAACGCCATATTGCCTGAACCCCCTCCCTCTTCCTAGCCTTCCATCCTCCATCGAGGACAGATTCGAGCCAGCCAGCGGCCGCGGTGAGGGACCACCCCCTGCGCACCCCGCGTGGCTTCGAGAAACCGCCACGCTTGCTATGCCCTGGACGACCGTCGTGCATAGTGGCCGTGGTGAGGGACCACCCCTTGTGCACCCTCTATGGTGTCGAGAAAATGCCACGCCTGCTATGCCCTGGACGACCGTCGTGCATAGCGGCCGCGCTGAGGGACCACCCCCTGCGCACCCCAGGTGTCGGGAAAATGCCACGCCTGCTATGCCCTGGACGGCCGTCGTGCGTAGCGGCCGCGGTAAGGGACCACCCCCTGCGCACCCCCTACGGTGTCGAGAAAATGCCATGCCTGCTATGCCTTGAGAGACAGTCGTATATAGCGGCCGCGTTGAGGGACCACCCCCTGCGCACCCCGTATGGTGTCGAGAAAATGCCATGTCTGCTATGCCCTGGGCGACCGTCGTGCAAAACGGCCGCGCTGAGGGATCACCCTTTGCGCACCCTCTATGGTGTCGAGAAAATGCCACGCCTGCTTTGCCCTGAACGACCGTCGTGCATAGCGGCCGCGCTGAGGGACCACCCCCTGCGCACCCCCTATGGTGTCGGGAAAATTCCATGCTTGCTATGCCTTGAGAGACCGTCGTATATAGCGGCCGCGTTGAGGGACCACCCCATGCGCACCCCCTATGGTGTCGAGAAAATGCCACGCCTGATTTGCCACGGACGACCGTCGTGAAAAGCGGCCGCGCTGACGGACCACCCCTTGCGCACCCCCATTATGGTGTCGAGAAAATACCACGCTTGCTATGCCCTGCTGTGCTGAGCTGAGCCGTGCTGAGCTGAGCTGTGTTGTGATGAGCTGAGTTGAGCTCTGCTGAGCAGTGCTGTGCTGTGCTGTGCTGTGCTGTGTGGGAAG
>CAUYUJ010000481.1:130895-135895 GCA_963575745.1 Prorocentrum cordatum
GGCGCCATGCGATGCGATGCTATCAAGCTACAATGTTGCAGAACGAAATCAACGTGCCATCACAAGTGGTACCATCAAACTACCATGTTGCAAGATAATATCACCGTACCATGGTTCCCAATGCCATCAGGTTAACATGTTGCAGGATAACAGCAAGGTGCCATGTTGCAAGATTGCATTTAGCCATCATAAGGCAAGATAGTATCGAGACAGACACATATATATACACATACACAAACATTTTCAAGCAGGCTATGCGCAGAAATGTAGATAGGCAGACACAGATATACACAGACATTCTCATAGGCAGACATGTAGATAGACAGACAGATGGACAGGTAGCTCCTCGTCGTCCTCCTCGACCTCCTCCTCGTCTCCCCCCCCTCCTCCTCGCCTTTCTCCCCGCCCTCTTCCTCCCTCCTTATCCTCCCTCTTCCTCCTCCTCCTTCTCTTCCTCCTCCTTCTCTTCCTCCTCCTCTTCCTCCTCCCCCTCCTCTTCCTCCTCCTCCTTATCCTCCTCGTCCTCGTCCCCCTTTTCCTCCTCCTCATCCTCCTCGCCTGGCCGAGCCGAGCCGGCGCGCGGACGGGCCAAGCCGAGCCGAGGGGGGGGGGCAGGGTACAGGAGGAGGAGGGAAAACATTCAGAGGAAGAGGCGGGAGAGGAGGGCGAGGCGAAAAGCAGCAGCGGCGGCAGCGGCAGCAGTAGCAGCAGCAGCAGCTGCAGCTGCAGCAGCTGCAAGGGCAGCAGCATAGGTAGATCGACAGACGCATAGATATATAGACAGACTGATGGGTTGACAGACGGATACCCAGACAGACACATACATCGGGACAGGCAGATAGATAGAAAGACAGGTAGACGTACATATACATAGACAGACGTATAGATAGACAGACCGATACATAGACATATATATATATATACATAAATATATGTATATATACAGGCATATAGATAGACGGGCCGATAAACACACACACACACATATGGACATACTGATATACAGGCATGCATATATGCAGACATATCGATGGACAGGCATATAGATAGGCAGAGAGATAGACACACATATATATATATATATATAGAAGACAGACAGACAGACATATACACAGACAGATCGATTGTCCGATAGATAGACAAATACATAGACATACATATTCCTATTCTTACATTATTATTACCCGGACCCCCCCCTCTAAACCGACCCCCACCCCAGGACACCCCAGTCGCCCTTGCCCTCCACCCAACGAACGCCCTGGACGCCCTTTCGGAGTCCCAGCGGCCTTCCGGGCAGTTGGACGCCCCTGCCGATCGGAGCACACGGGCCCAAAACGGGCCTCAAGACGGCCCATCAGCGCTCAAAGAGGACCCACTATGGTTTCAAGACGACCCACGAGGCCCCCAAGACGGTCCAAGAGGCCCCAAAAGGAACCCCCAAGAGCTAGGAGTCATCCCATTCCCTGGGGAAACGTACGTTTTTGAAGATATTAGCTTTTTCCGCTTTCACAGCGTCCACGGCATCCCCAGAGACTCTCAAGATCGCCCCAGGACGGCCTCCGAGGCCTCTATGAGCAGCCCAAGGCGGCCCAAAAGAGCTCCAAGACGGATCAAGAGAAGCCCAAGCCGGCCCAAGAGAGGCCCCAGAGGGCCCCGAGAACTCCCAAGAGAGCCCCAAGAGAGCCACAGGAGGCCCCTAAGAGTGTCCCAAGAGGGCACCCGAAAAGCCCCTGGCCGGCCCGGCCTCCCAAAACGGTCAAAAGAGGGTTCCGGGACGGCCCAAGAGGGCTCCAAGACGGCCCAAAACAGTCCCAAAAGGAGTCCTCTGGTCTGGAGAGTCACCAGAAGCTCAAACGCGAGCCCACACCGTTCCAATATAGCTTCCAGCAGTTCTTTTATTCTCCACAAGGCCGCAGTTCGCAGGACGGTTGTTCGAAAGGACCTCAGAAGCCCCACAAGCGTCCAGGACCCCTCCAGGCATTCAGGAAGCGACCAATCGTCGTCGCCGCCGTCGTCGTCGTCATCGTCGTCGTCCTACGGAGGAGCAGGAGGTCTCGGCCTGTCATCGCGGGCTGCCGCCTCATTATTGCGCAGCCCGCTTACTGACGCCCCGAGTGCTCGCTCCCGCGGCCTGCCCGAGAGGAGGAGCAGGAGGAGCAGGAGGAGGAGGAGGACGACGACGAGGAAGGGCCAAGTTTCTGAGCGCTTCTGGTCCCGTCGGGAGCTTCCAGAGGCCCTCGAGAGACGAACGCCCCATCTGCATCTCAGACGAGAGCCCCATCGTCGTCGTCGTCGTTGTCGTCGGCGTCGCCGTCGTCGTGGTGGTGGTCGTGGTGGTGCTGGTGCTGGTGCTGGTGGTGGTCCTCGCGATCGTGGTCGTATTCGTGGTCTCGACGCCCCGACGCCCCCTCTGCTGAAACACGCGATGACTTATTGCGACTCATTGCTTTTCCGAGAAGCGTCCGTAACAAGACTGCATTGGCGCGAAGCGCCAATGCAGTCTTGTATATATATATATATATGTATATATATGTACAAGACTGCATTTGCGCTTCGCGCCATGCACCTTGGCGCAGAAAGTTCGGCATGCAGGCGAGATGGCAGGAAGGTCAAGCCGGCAATTTAGCGATAACTCCTTGTCGCCTTTTCCGGCATCGTTGTTTTCATAATGTTATTGAATCGCTTCGCTCATTCCGCCGGCCCGTGATATGGCATCGCTGGTTTTTGTCTGTGTGTTCGTTGCCCATGTTGCGCTCTTGGGGGCGGGTGTCGTTCGGACGCGTTGCGTGGGGAGTTTTGATGGTGAAGCAGTTCCCTGGGGGTCGTCTCTCGATGGGGCGAAATAGAGTCGTCGTCAAGATGCTTCTTTGGGGGGCCTCTTGGGGTCTGTTGAGAGGCCGTTCGGGGGCGCCTGGGAGACATGTTTGAAGCCTTCTGGGGCTTCTTTTGGGCCTCCTGGGAGTCTCCTGGGGCCTCTTGGCGACATCTTGGGGCCTCTTGGAGGCCTCTTGGGGCCTCTTTGGGACCTCCTGGGCGCCTTCTGGGACGGAGGGCTCCATTTTTGAGTTCTCGGTATCCCTCCTGAGTCCCTCTTGGGCCCGTCTTGGGGCCTCTTGGTCCGTCTTGGGCGGCACTTGGGCCGTCTTGAGGGCTCTCTTGGGTCGTTTCGGCGCCGTCTTGGGAGCTTCGTGGGCCGTCTTGGAGCGGTCTTGGGGGCCTCTTGGGCCGTCTTGGAGCGTCCGGAAGCCGAAAAAGCCAGAACACAAAAAACATCAAAAAAACAAATGAAAATCAACGATTTTGGCCTCTTGGGGCTCTCTTCGGAGGCCTCTTGGAAGGCTCTTGGGGCGTCTTGGAGGCCTCTTGGGCTGTCTTGGGGGCCTTTTGGGCCGTCTTGGGGTCATCTTCGGCGTCTTCGAGCGCTCTTTGGGCGTCTCGGGGGCCTCTTGGGCAGTCTTGGGGGCCTCTTGGGGCACTCTGAGCGCGCTCTGGGGAGCCTGAGAGGCCGCACCCAGAAGGAAAACCATCTCTGAGTAGACTTGGTCGGGCGGCGGTCGGGCGGCGGTCGGGCGGCGACCGGGCGTTGGTCGGGGTACTTTTCGCCGGGGGACCCCCAGGGGCCGCCCCGCGCGCGCGAACTAGAAATACTGTTAATACTGTTAACCAGTTACCGGAGATCTTAGCACGCCCTGGCCCGTTGGGCCGGCGAATTCGTAGCGATAACTCCTTGTTGCCTTTTCCGGCATCGTTGTTTTCATAATGTTATTCGTGTTCCTTCCTCAATGCTTCTGTTTCTTCATTCTCGCCATACCCTGCGCATTCTCCCCATCTTCCTCAGTTCTTTTTTGCGGAGGCTCCTCCTTGGAGAGCCTTTGGGGGCCTAACAAAATTTCTCATGCTTTCTCAAGGCCTTTTGGAGGCCTCCTGGGCGTGTTCTGGGGTCCTCTGGGGGCTTCCTCGGGCCACCCTGCCTCCAACCGCGGTCTCCCTGAATGACTGGGTCACGATTTGGAATGCTTCAGAGCGTGTCTTCGGGCCATCTTGGGCCGCCATGGGGCACTCTTAGGGCCATCTTGGACCCCTCTTGTGCCGTTTTGGGGCTGTCTTGGACTGCCTGGAAGCCCTTTCGGATAGTTGTGAGGCGATTTTGCAGCCTCTCAGGCGGCTTCGGACGCCCAGAAGATCGCCGTCTTGGAGCGTCGGGAAGCCGAAAAGAGAATAACCCCAAAATTCACCAAAAACCAATGGAACATCACAGATGGTTGCCTCTTGGGTCCTTCTTGGGAGTGCTCTTGGAGGCCTCTTGGGACGTTTCGGAGCGATCTTTGGGGGTATGACGGCTTCGTGGGCGTCGTCGTGGACCGTATTGGGGCTCTCTGGGGTCGTTTCGGGGAGCGTGCCAGAACGCCTGGAACCCGTCTGGGGCCGTCTCCGGGTGCTGGGAAGGCTTGGCGAAACGCCCTGCGAGGCCCGGGGGGCCGCTTCGAGGCCCGTCCGGAGGGTCCCAGAGCCTCAGATCCCGCGAGTCCGGTTTTGGGGTGGGGGGGTGATGGGTTTTCCCCCCGCCCGGGCTTATAAGAATATAGGAAGAGGAATATGTGCACGTTCACATATAGATAGATACATCGGCAGACGGCGAGATATGCACATAGGCAGACATACAGGTGTAGAGACGGACACGCATGTAAACATATAGGTAGACACACGTAGATGTACATATATATATATATATATATAATCAAACACACAAATATATAGACAGGCATACATACAGACAGACATACAGATAGCCAGGCATATACATAGACAAACACATCAACAGGCATGTATGCATAGATGCACAGACATGTAGATCGACAGACTGATATATATATAGCCTGACATATAGATATACAGACAGATCGATATACAAACCGAGAGAGAAATACAATCATATAAGTCGACAGACATACCTATAGGCAAACAATTAGACATACATAGAGACAGAGGGACCGATACAT